>NW_001799610.1:11145-49717 GCF_000165425.1 Paramecium tetraurelia | reverse complement strand
GGCCTATCTTATATATTAATAAACCTAAAATGATTTGATATAGTAAATTTAATAATACTGAAAAATCAACTAATTTTGAATTTTGATATATTGGAGATTATTAATATAGTGGATAACATTAATAATCATAGATTATGATATTATTTTCATTAGTAATAAATTGTATATGATGATGAATATATGAGGGGGGATGCATATTTGTTAATATAGGAAAATTAGGTATTCTGTTAAATTTATTTCACAGAATAACATCTACAATATCAAAATAAAATTCAAATTAAATCATATTAAAATTAAGTATATAAAACTCATGAAGAAGTTGAATAATTTCTTTTCAGATAAATGGTCCTGACTGGCCTGAATCTTATATTATTTTTTTCTTGCAAATTTTAACCATCAGCCGAAATAGATTTCAACTATTATTATTAGATATTTGATTAATGATCATTGAGAGAAGTATTTAGTTCTTTTAATAATTCTCTTCTGCTATTTTTAATTTTTCTTTAAAAGTTTTTTACTGCCTAATTATTTATCATCAATTTTGATGTATGTTTAGGCTGGCTCCTTTTAGTGGCTTATTTTTATTGTTTTTCTTCATATTTGATTGTAGCTTAGTAATACTTTTCCATTAATATTAGAGATATGTTATTTTCGGATTCCTTTTTACTTGTAAGTACTCGTTCTCTTGAAACTTTAACTAGAGGTATATCCATTAATTTGGCCTCCTAAATACTCAATCTACTCTTAACCGATTCTAATATTTGCAATGAAAATCTATTTTAAGAGCTTATTTATTATTCCTTATTAGATATCCTATTTTAAGAAAGTTATTATGGTTAAATCATTTTTGGATGAATTTAATATTTTTGAGATCTGCATCTTTATTTATCTGCTAATCTTTTTTTTTGCGAATTGCTTAAATAAGGAATCTTTTCTAATTCAAATATTTTTATCTTCTCTTTTAAAATGTCCAATGCTTTACTTCCAAGACTTTCTTCGGGCTCTGTTTTACATAATGCATTGTTTGAATACATTAGTGAATTCTGCATAAAATATATATAATTAATATTAATATACAAAGTTGTTTTACTCAAAAAATTTTCTTAATTGTTTTTTCTACTTATCCAAGATTCTTTCCTTGAGTTGACAATGAACTTATCAACCTGACATAAGATCTTCTCATTCTATCAGAAGAGAGGTTCCTTCTTATAAAACTACTAATTATCCTTCTAATACTATTCTCTGATTGTCATTTCCTATCAATTAAGAATATAAAATACCGATTCTATATTATTGATTATGTGTTATAATTAATCCCAGGGCAATAAGGTTAACAACTAGAAGTAACTGCCAAGTTCGAATCTGGAATTTCTCTTATGTTCACATTTGAGATTAAATTCAATAAGTGATTTTTTGATACATCATAACTCCATTTAAAGTGCATTTCAAATAGTATTACAATCATTATCCTTTGAGAAAACTATTATTATTATTATAATTGAACATTATATTGTAACACTGATATGATATCTTCTGCCATCAATTTCTGATAATCTCCAAGCTGGGTTAAATTAAATACAAAGGATTACAAAGCTAATTCACTAAACGCAGAAACGCCTGTTTTTTTAATTTGATTTAGTAAGGATTATGTTATAATACTTATTTCTAACTTTGAAATTAATCTTTTAGTTTTAATAACGCAGTAAGCAATATTGTGAACTCTTTCGGGGTCATATTTTGAAAATCTTAATTTTCTGCAAAGTTAGTTATCAATAGCTTATAGAAGGATTTATATAATTCAATAATTTAACCTAAATATGTTGCTTCTTATTCTAATTCAATATAAAAAAGTCCTTTAAATAAGAACGATATTTAGGAAAACATACAACCAGATATTTTATGGCCTGGTTGATATTTTACAATTGCATTTTTGACAAGTTCTTACAACTTTTTGATGAAAGCTTCGTTTTTTGTAAGATTATTATATTTTAAAAGTGCTTAACCAAAAATAAACAGCAATTAAACTTAAATTAAATAGTTCCATTAGCTATTCATTAATAAACTCCAATAAACAGGCTTAATTAATAACAGAGATTATATCCTCATTAAAGGAATCGAACTTGCTTAGTATTGTTTAAGTTAAACATTGTTTATTCGTTCTTGACAAATATACATTATTTTAGTATATTTTCTCTAAAAGTATCAACAATTAACTTATTTCTATTTCATTTGCATTCAAATAAGAAGCCAAGGATGTATTAAATTGAAGACTGTTGGAATAAAAAATGTCATCAATTAAATATTAAAATTTGTTAATGGTAATTTTGGGAGATTCAAATTCACTCATCTCATAGTGAGCGAAAAAGTGGTCTAATTTCCCATATGTATATCTGGTTTAATTTTTGGTCGTCATTCTGAACATTCGAAATGTCATTCTGGTTAAAGATGAAGCCTTATTAATCATCAATAATTTAATTAACCAGAATTAAACTAAATATCAATTATTATTCAAAGAATTTTTGTAATATAATATAATTACCTTGTATGGAGATTGTCGGCAAATATTATAATTATTTTAATTTATGAATAAAAATAAAGAATCTGGAAAACAAGTTTAAAATATCAAAGTAAATGATTCTAATTCAAATAAAAATAAAGAATTATAAAAGCTTGTGTAAAATAATAAGCATTTTGAATTTTTATCAAGTGGAAAAATTAAATGCCTCTTAACACATCACGAAATTTTACCAACTTTATAAGAATTTAACAATTATCTAAATGGAAAAAGCTATAAAAATGCAGTAGAAAATGATATCGACTTTACCTAATTTGAACCCTACATTGTCTAGCATAAAACTGATAAGTAAATTTTATTCGTAAATTTAGAAATAAATTATTTTGTAATTTGACCCGATAAAATATAAGTAAAAAAAAATCTGTTGTACTCAAACATGTAAATGGAAAGAGATATAAATATTATTTATCCAGTAATGCAATTATATCTATAAATTCTTAGAGTACTTAGAAGAATAAGCCAAAGAAGAGCAAGAAAATTAATAAGAAAATTAAGAAGATGAAGGCTAAAATGAATTAGAAGAGTTGAATAACCTTGTTAACGAAGCAGAGCAGTAAGAATAGCCATAGAAATAAAAAAATGGAATTCTAAAAGGAGGAAAAAAAATAAATAAAAAGAAGTTTAAACAATAAAAAGAAGAAAAAATAGAAGTTGAAGAGGAAATATAAAGTAAATAGAAAAAGCAATAATAAGATGGAAAATAAGTGAAAAAGTTAAAGAATAAATAATAAAATGCATAAGTGGAATGAAAATACAATGACTTTATTATGTATAATATCAATGTAATCTAAAAAAATATTAACAAATCATGATGATTAATCTTCTAGGCTTTCTTTTTTTTTCTATTTAGATTTTACTTTTTTCTTTTGAAGATCCATAAATTTTTCTGTTGTACCATCCTACTACATTTTCTAAAAACTATATGAAAATAAAATTACAATTTTAATGGTCTTAATGGCCTTAGTGACCTCAGTCATGTTTGAAAGAACTTTTTCTTCATTGAATTTTATTTCTTCCAATCTCAAATTAATTAAGTTTTCAATAGCCAATATTCTTTCTACATCAAATTAGGTCATCATTGTTATAGCTGTACCTCTAATTGAAATAGAAATTATTATACATACCTTCTGCCAGCTCTTCCTGTTCTACCAACCCTATGAATATAATCTGCTTCTACTTTTGGAACATTCCAATTTATAACAAATTTCACATTCGGTATATCAAGTCCTCTTGATGCTACGTCTGTGGCTACTAACACTTAAGTCTTTTGTGATCTATAAGCCCTTAAATTACTTATTCTTTCATGTTAAGGTAACATAGAATGCAAACAAGTTGATTTGATTTCAAAATGATTTAGTAATTCATTTAACTCATGACACTTTCTACATGTAGGAGCAAAAACTATTGTAGATGCTCCTTCTAATTTTTTCATTAGATGGATGAAATAATAATCTTTAACTAAATCGGGCATCAATACAAATTTATGTTTAATAGTTTCTGATACCTTTTATTCTGGGTTATTTATACATTCAACAAATTTAACATTAGCAAATTCATCTTTTAATTACTGGGTGACATTATTAAGAGTAGCTGATACTAATGCAATTTAAGGAGATTCACATTATTCATATACTTGTTTGATATCATCCCAAATTTGAGGTTCCAACAGTCTATCTACCTCATCCAATATGAAATATTTAACATTTTTAATATATTTCTAGAAATTAACATCGATACTAAGCAATTCTGCACATCTGCCAGGAGTTCCAATTATTATATGGGGGATTTATCCTAATAGTTTGACTTATTTTTAGGAGGAAAGTCCCCCTATTAATAAAGCTAATCTCAAATTGACACTAGCACCAAATATTTATATTTATTCAGCAATCTATACTGCTAGTTCTCTATTTGCAGTTAATATAATTGCAAAAATTCCATATGGATCTTGACTTAATGTCTGTAGAATCGGAAAGGAAAATGCAGCTGTCTTTCCACTACCTGTTTGAGATGAAACTAAAATTATTTCCTCAATTATTACTCAATACATTCTTTCCTTGTAGTAAGGGAGGGATACTTAAAACTTAAATTGGTCTTGGCTCTTTATAATCAATCTTCCAACATAATTTCAAAAGCCACTAATCTAAACCTAATTCTTCAAATTTCTGATATTCACCACTATTCATTTTTTTATTATTATAATTTTAATGATTAATAATCACCCTTGTACATTTTAATCAGAATGTGTTTCACTCTATAATTGCATAGACGGAATATGCACTCATAAGAACTTCTTTCCTCCAACCTTTCCTGAATTGATAGGCATGCTTAGCATAGCCATTTTCACAGGATTTGCATCCCTAGCAGGTATTTCAATTATTAACAGCATGTTTTAGGGATTGGAGGAGGCGGAGTAGTAGTTTCTTTGATGACTATGTTTTTTAACTATTCATAGAAAGAAGCATTGTTAGGAGTCTTCTTACCTATTTTTGGTGCAGCTTTAGGAAATTTCCTTAATCTTGCTTAGCAATTGGATCCTTAAACCAAAACTCCAGTAGTGAAAATAAGAAGTGCAATAGTTGCATGTCCAGCCATGATAATAGGGAGCATGGTAGGGCTTATTCTTAATAAGATACTTCCCGCATTCTTTTTAATATCTATTTTGCAATATTTTTTATTTCTTTCATGCTAAAAGTTTTATAAAACAGCTCTTAAAGAATGGAAAAATGAAAATTAAAGAAAACTAACTTAGAATTCAGTGGAGATTCCTATTCTTAATAAATTATAAGAAGAATAAACTTTATAGGGTGCTTCATTAAAAGAGAATATAGATCTAATTGTAGCAATAGGTGTTATTGTTGTAACCGTGCTTCTAGGATTTTTTCTGAGGGGGTCTCCAAATGTTGAATCAATTATTGGTATATCTTATTGTGGATTCTTTTATTGGATTATTACATTAGGTCTAGTTGTCGTATTATATTATTATTTTGAATACATTTTTGATAGATTTTAAAAAGAAGAGTTAAAACCATTAAAAAAAGAATGTTTAAGAGATTCGTTTAAGGCTGGTATATTCAATGGATTTGGTCTAGGAGGTGGTATGATTTTGATACCAATGTATTTGGGAATGGGATTCACGACAATCCAAAGTACAGGAACATCATCATTTAATGTTTTACTGAGTTCATTTTAAGTCGCAGCACAAGTGATTATTCTAGGGTATATGGGAACTCTTTAAGCATTTTCCTTGTTTACAATGACTGTTGTTGGATGCTATCTGTCGAGTTCCTACATTTTTAATAATTTAAAGAAAAGAGATAGGTTGTCACTGATAATGTGGGGATTAGTTGGATTTGTCATTTTTGCAATGGTTAATTTAGCAATATAATTCATTTAGAAATGGTCTCATAATGGTTATTAAATATCTGAATTATTTGCATTCTAAAGTATTTGTTGAATATTTCTAAATTTTACTTTTTTTTATAATCTTGAGTTTTTAATATTGTATCTACAATTTTGGCAGAAATTTTTTTTATATTAAGAATTAAATTATAAGAAATCCAGTTGTTATCCAAGAAATTTCTGGATTACTATTCTAAGAATAAATATATAATTTAAGTAGATTGAGTATATTTGGAAATAGAAATCTTGTTATTATTTTATCTCAATATTTAGAAATAATTCTGTTAATAAAGTTTTTTATCTTAAAATTATTACAAGAATAATTTTTTAACAAAAACTAATTCCGATTAAATCCAAATCAAGTGTTTCATAAATTAATGATTATATTTAAATTTATTTGAATAGTTATCTAAAAGATCACTTGATTTAATCATCATGAATTTTAAATTACGATTATCTTATTAAATTACTTTGTAATCTAATTTTTTTTCAAGATATCTTAAATTAAGTTTTCTGTGAATGTAAGGAATTTTGAATTCATCAATATTTAGAAATATTTACTTTAGTCTAATTGGAATAACAAGTAGAGAAGAATGTAATAATCATATTTTATATTGAAATTATTTTAGTGCTTATTTAACTCTTTATTTTGAATTTTAGGATAGGTTTACAATTTGTTCAATTTGATGAAACTTTCCTAAGAAATCATATAGATCTTATTAAATAGAAAATCATATCAATGAATAAGAAATTCAAATTTATCATAATTTATATATATATATATAAATTTACATAAATTATAAATAGTTAATTATTAAAAATGAACAGATTCTGTGATTATAAATCTTGTCAATACTTCATTAAATAACCTACAATAGAACAAAGATCCAAACTGAATAAGGTGATGTGTCCATTATGCATGGGCGCCAACTATTGTAGTACCCGATGTAGAGACCTTGATTGGTAAATTATTATATTTTATTAATTACTAAGGCCAATATATCACAAAGAAATATGCAAAAAATCTTAGCCAGATAGAGCAAGATCTTGTAATGATACAATTGATTCTTGTTCAACAACAAGTGTGAGGAGAAGGCCTGAAGAATTTGAAATAATTATGATTGGGAGTAAGTAAGAGTTGGGTAGAGGATCATATGGGTCGGTTAAACTAGTCAAAGACAAACAGAATGGCCTTTTGTATGCAATGAAAATTGTATGATATTTTTCAAAATTTGTAGATGAATAAGAGATAAGTGTTTGAATATTGCTCAGTAGAAAACCTTAAAAGGGAAATAAAAATACAACGCAAATTAGTTCATCCTCATATTTGCAAATTGCACCATTATTTCGAAGATAAGGAAAATGTTTACTTAATACTTGAATATGCATGTAAAATGTTTATTAAATAGAAAATGGATCTCTTTTTAATTACATTAAAAAACGATCTAAATTACCTGAGAATGAAGCATTTGTCTACTTCTTTTAAACTTGTCTGGGAATAGATTATCTACACAAAAATAAGATCATCCATAGAGATCTTAAACCTGAAAATTTGCTATTGGATCACGATGGTAATGTGAAGATATGCGATTTTGGTTGGAGTGCTGAAAGTCTAACAGAGAAAAGGATGACTTTTTGTGGTACTTATGAATATATGGTATCCTAATTTATCTAAATAACTAGGCACCTGAAATGTTAAATAAATAACCTCATGATTTTAGTCTGGATGTATGGAGTTTGGGGATCTTATTATATGAATTATTGCATGGAAATGCGCCCTACAGAGGAAGGAATAATGAGGAATTAGGAAATAAAATTAAATCTGGATAGCCCATCAATTTTGCACCCACATTATCAAATGAGGTAATTACTCTTATCAAAGGAATACTTAAATATATTCCTGGAGAGCGTTTAACAATGGATTAGATCTTTGATCATCCATGGATGGTTAAGCACGCTTCTAGTTACA
Organism: Paramecium tetraurelia; assembly: GCF_000165425.1. Classification (NCBI taxonomy): domain Eukaryota; phylum Ciliophora; class Oligohymenophorea; order Peniculida; family Parameciidae; genus Paramecium; species Paramecium tetraurelia. Next base: position 41,774 of record NW_001799610.1, on the reverse strand, counting down.
ACATTGATATTTGGACTTTTGTTTATAAAACATAATATCCTACTCGACAAATTCCTACTGCTAATTTTCAATAAAAATAGAAGATTATTGAGATCCAAAAAAAAGATCCAATAGCCAGACCGATTTCATAAGATTACAACAAATATAAAGAATAGCCAATAAATAATAATGCAACTAATTACAAAGCTTATTAAAATGACTATAATAACAATAAATAGGAAGACTTTAATAAACCCAGAATCAGTAGAGTGTCTAATAGGAATGAGATTATGATGCATCAACATTAATTACAATAATAGTAATAAGAAGAGAAGTTATCTTTTATGGACAGAGTGTTTCTAGCATTTGGATGTTTGAATAGGGAGAAAAAATGATTAATTTTTAATACTTTATTTTATTTTAGTTAAGATAATTTAAAGTAACTAGAAAATGAGTAAAGTATATGATCTTTACATTCACTTACTTGTGAAACAATAACAAAGTCCTATGATTTCAACAATATCTAAGTATGAACCATCAGGTTTCAAGGATGATAGCAATCCATTGAGTATGGCCAATAAAGTTAGAGTGATGAGATACAGATCAGATAAATTATTATTGCCAGATACCATTCTCCAACATTATATCAACTAATTTATACACAATAGATAATTGTTTATACTATTTCTAAGATAATTAACATCCCCCATATTAGAACATGAATTATCGGATTAATAATAGATAGAGAATATTATATAATAAATTGAATTAGATAGCATTCTATTCTAATAGTTGAATTTATGGTCTAATATATTTCAATTAACTCATCAATAACTCCAATCCTTATTTTTATTTTAAAACATGAGTGACTACTTAAATTTTCTTTAAGAGTTCCAATTAAACTAGTTGCAAAGGTTCTAAAATATTGATCTATCGAATACCAAAACAAATGAGGAAAGTGCCAAAATTGAAGAAACTCAAATTGTCTATGTAAATGATATGTATGAAAATCACTACAAACCAAGTAGCAAGAAGAAACTTGCATCTTTTACTCATAGGAATGAATTGAGTGAGTCTGAACAAAATTAAATACTAAAAATAATTCAAAAAAAGAAATTAGGTTCTATAAGAGATATATTTAATACTATCATCACATAATTTGATCTTAAGCCAAAAATAGAATTTAATGAATAAAATGGACAATGGATATGCTGTATTGAAATCAAAGAGATTTAATCTAAGTAGAGTACTTAGAATAAAAGTCAATCTTTGATATGCTCCTAGATCCACATGATTAAATAATTATGTCCAATCGTATTTGATTATATAATAGAGAACTCAAATCAAAATATTGATTAAATTAAGAGCAACAAAGGCATCATAAATCTAGGATTACCTATATCCAAAAGTAATAAACTAATGCCAGAAGAAGATTATTTAAAGTAATTACCATACTGCTACGAGATGATTGAAAACTATATTGCGAATAAAAACAACAATGAGACTTGTTCAATTAGAAAATTGTAAAATGAAGTAATCACCTACTTAATTTAAAAATATAATTAATTTGCAATTAACAAATAATTGTTAAGTGTTGCTTCAACCTATGAATTGAATATGACATTTTTGGAGAATGATTCATTGTAATCCATTTAAAAGTAAGATTCAATAATAAAATTTAGGACCTTTACAACAAAATTACGATTCTGTAATGCAAGATTGATTGGATAATAATATATAATAAATGTAATTGGAAATTTGATTTTCGGAGAGGAGGGATCCAAATAATTTGATAATATTAATTAATTTTTGTTATAAATCTAATGAATAAGGGAGGTTGCTAAGTTCGAATAGGAATTGATGTTTTGTGAGTATAAGGAATATTATAATAAATAAAATGTAAATTAAATAAAATGTAATCCAAAGTTTGATTAGCTAAAATAGTGCAATAGAAAACTTAGTATAAAGAGAAGGTTTGCAATTGATAGGTAGAAGTCGATTTAATTTAGGTGATTAATCATATGGAAAGCTAAACGATACAGAATATAATAAGAAGAAAACGCAAATCACTTTATTGAAAGATTAATAATACATTGATGCAGAATAGTTAAAAAGGTTGGAAGAACACAACGAAGATTAATCGAATTAGCAATAGAAGTGGGTTATTTTGTTGCTGTTTAAAATTATCAGACCAGAAGAGCCCAAAAAGATTATATGGGATTTGATTGGAATGTCATTTATATTTATTCAAATGATAACAATCCCACTAATTTTGACTTTTAGTTTTGAAATAACTGGTGGTTTCGCAATCTTTAATGACATAATGGACTACTATTTCTTGATTGACATTTTAATGTAATTTTAAACTGGTTATTATGAAGGGTATTAAAGAGTAAATATATTTGTAGGGGTTTTTTTGTGAGTCAGAGAAAGCAGATTGCATTAAATTACTTAAAATTATGGTTTTGGTTAGACTTAATATCATCTTTCCCATATGATGATGTACTTTCATTATTTATAGACGAATCAAATTCATAGTCGTTGAAACGGAATACTCAGATCATAAAGATCATGAGGATTGTTAGATTCATTAAGGTGATTAGATTGATGAGAGCTTTGAAATTGAAGAAAATCATAAATTAAATAGAGGATACCTTATTCTAGGATAAAACGATCATATCAATTATATCTTTCTTTAAGATTTGCCTGATAATTTTGAGTTTATCTCATTGGTTGGCTTGTATATGGAATGCCATCAGGTTTATTGAAGAGACGGATAATAATTGGTATACTCAATACGTGATTAATTTTAATCAAGAGAAAGATAATGATCCAGACTTTTGGTTTAATTAGTATGTGGCTGGAATATATTTTAGGTATATTTTATATTATAGAAGAAATAAAGCATAACTACAATGATTACTATTGGATATGGGGACATTTCGCCTAAGAATACAGTAGAAAGATCATTTGGGATTTTTGTTATGATTTTGGCTTCAGGTGTGTTTGGTTATGTTATGAATTCGATTGTATTATTGTTTTAGAATATGAATGAATCATTGGAGGATCTATTAAATAAGAATACTGCTGCCATTAAGTAAATAAATTAATTGATGTAGATATATGAAATAAAAGGAAGTGAATAAGAAATTACAATCAAGAATTAAGAATTACTTGGAGTGGTTAATAGAAGATGAACAATTACAAAAGAGTTATGCTCATGACACACTTGAGAAGCTGTCATTGCCATTAAAAAATCAATTAACTCAAATTGTACATGGTAAGATGATGAATTAAATCAAATTTTTGAGTAAGAATTTTTCATCTTTATTATTAAAGAAGTTGGCATTCACATTTCAAGAAGAAAGTATTTTATTATGTAATTTAGTTTATAATCCAGAAGATTGGATTATCAATTAGAATGACCCAATTAACGATTAGACATCTATATTCTTTATTTTGAATGGGAGAGTATCTGTGTGTTTTCCAAAGTCTAAGGGAATCAATGAATTAGTGGAGTTGAGTAAGAAATAGTATTTTGGAGAGATATCATTTTTTGGGAATGTCCCTAGATGTGCTTCTGTGAAAGCTAGAAATTTCATCAATTTATTTAGATTATCTAGAAAATCATTTTTGGAGCAATGTGAAATAGAAGATATTGAGAAATTCTTTTAATTGAAATTCAAAATAGAGTTTGAGTAAGATTATGAAGATTTGAATTTATTTTGTTATGTATGTTAAGCTCCTAATCATACAGCCAAGCATTGTCCCAATGTACATTATGTTATAAATAAATATGATAGAATCACTATCATAGAGAAATATAATGAAGAAATTAAGTTATTTATTAATGAAAGAAGGAGGCAGAGAAAGAAATGTAATACTTTGAAAAATCTAAATAATAAAAGAAATTAATAAGTAATCTAATAAATCACTGAAGAAGCATTTAATCTTGAAAAGTATATCAATTTTCATTAGACTAAACCAAGTGTATTGAGAATTAAAGATTCATTTAGAACTGATTCAATCAAAGAATACACCAATTTTACACCCATGTCTAATCTAAATTCTATAGCAAGACTCTAAAATTATAATGCTGAATTGTATGCAGAGAATGTTAGACAATAGAAAGAAATTTAAAAGAAAAACAAATTGAAAAGCAAATTTGTACAACTCTTTCAAAATAAAAAGGAACAACGATAATCATTAGGCAATAATTAAGCTGGCAATAAATTTTCAAAATTAGTAATGAATCTAACAAAATTAAAAAAAGCATAAGATCAACAATAATAACATTCAGAATAGGAGAGTAACCAAATCTCCATTACGAAATTATCCTCTCCTCCTACTGTTAAACCAAAATTGTTAAGAGCTCCCACTATGGTATCAAGAAAATTGAATGAAGGAAAGAATACAAGATTACAAAGATTACCCAGGAAAACATATTTAGGATAGATTTGTGGATTAGAAAAATATAATTATTAATTCATGGATGAGGTAATAGTAGATTCCAAAGAATGTTCAGCTTAACCTTTAAAATAATCGAGTGCCATTAAAGTTAAAAAGAAGAAGACAATAATCATATAGAAATCAACAGAAGCGACAATAATTGATTCATATTAATTTCCTGATGTTAGTTTTCATAAATAGCTAAAAAGAAGTTAATCTTCTGATGAATTAAAATCAAATTATGATTTAGAAAAATACTCTAAATTATTTCTCGAAGATATGATATATTTGGTGACTAACTATAAATTGTAAAATTGCAAATGACAAAATATATATAAATGTATGTGTCAAGTTTTTTTTACTTATTTGACTTTCATTTAAGCGACATGCAAAGTAACAGATTTTTTGTTTATATTATCTTACAATCTAGATTTTGGTCGAGAGTAAAGGGTTGCCAATTCCTAGATTTTCTCAAGAGATGAATATTGTTTCTCTTCAATCGATTATTTAGAACTGGTTGTATACTTACAATATTTACTTTGTTTAATAATCTTAGTATTCAGTAGCCATTCTGTTTTTTCTGGTATTTGTTTTAAGACACATAGATTATTTTTATTAATTGAGATTCATAAAATTGTTATGGAATGTATTTGATCTGGATTTAATATCAAGTTGAATGGTTTATTTCTATTGATCCAACAATATTTTGTCTATAATTGATTAAGTTTTGTGTTGCAATTGCTGATTCTTCTAGTGTTTGTTATCCTCAATATCTTTCTTCAGTTACGTAATCTCCTTTTGATAACTCTAAGGAATGCATGAGTAAACATTTATACCAAGATTTAAGCTTTATGATCCTTCTCTATATTCAGTTACTACTCGTAGAGTTCTTAAATGTTTTCACAATGAATTTTGAGTCTCTGTTCTGTCTAATGTAATTTTAGTGTTTGATACCCTTATATGAGATCTACACTCTCCTTCATACTTTTATAATTATTCCTCTAATTAGGCATATTAAGTGTGTATTTCTAATAGAATTCTAGAGATTTATCAATAGAACATACCCAAATAAGTCGTCAAGGACTGAAATGATTATTTGAATTCCTTTTAAAGCTGTGTTTGGTTATTGAATTGTTATTGTTGATTGTCCTAATTCTTGTAACTTATTGGTAAGTTTTGGAAAGTAATTAGTAATCTATACAAATGATACAAACAAGAATCTTACTTCTTATTAGATCTCCTCTAGTAAGCTCATGAATATAATATTTATTATTGTTATTATTATTGTGAATATCAATTTCCAATAAATTTAGTTTATTCCCTTGGTGGTCTTTCGTTTCTTTAATGTTTCAAAGCAGGGTGTCGTTGTCTTAACAATTCAAAGGTGCTATCTTCTTGAGTCTTCTCCCAAGGCTTGTAATATCTAGAAGATTATAAAAGTGAGTATACTTCATTTGATCAACTAGGTCAACTTCTTTGGCAAGTGATTAGATAAGAAATTCTATTTGTTCAAAACCAAATTCCTCTTCAAGTTATCTAATATCCTCAATTTCATCTGTAATTCTCATAATATATTTTAATTTCTCCTCAGTGTATATTCTGTAAAGAACGCCTTCAGGGATTTCTGCCTTTAATTTATCAAGTATAGTGTAGCATAATTTCATTATCTTTGCTCTTGGCATAGGCTCAACATCAAGGAAACTGTATCCAGTAGTTAATTTGATTTTTGACGATGGTACCTCGTACTTCTTGGCTTCATATGGTCTTAAATAAACAGGAATGGGATTCGATTGAGTTGCTGATGTTTGAGTACCAGAAGCTACATTGGATGATCCAAGTTTTGATGCAAATCTGAATCGTGGCATCCATCTATAGAGTGTGTGAATCATTTATATTTAATAAATAATAATAAAATGAGTGTTCATAGGAAAATTTTGGAGAAGAGTGGCAGATTGGATTCTCTGCAATAATAATAATAGCAACCAGAGCCGTAGGCTTAGGAGTATGGAAAATAAAATTCCGATAATTAAGATTCTGATGTTCTCAAGAATTTGGAGGCATGTGAATAATACAATTCAATTAATTCCATAAGGAGCACATCCAGAGTGTTTCCCAGAACTAAATAAGTTTATATGGATGCCAAAATTCCATTTGCTGTCATAATACAACCTCATGGGTAATCCATAGAATAAGGATTTCCTACTGTAAACTATGGAAACAATCCAATATTGAGATGCCAGAATTGCAGAGCTTACATCAATCCTTTTATGGAGCAATTGAAGGAAGAGGAGTACATGAGATGCAATATTTGTACATGCATTATAAAAATACCCAACAACCTCCTTAAGCCTGTAGATTTAGAGAAGAGATCCGATTTGACGACTGGATCATATGATATTAAGGCAGGGTAAGAGTATTAGGTCAGACCACCAATGGCCCCTGCTTATTTTTTTATGATTGACGTGTCACAGAAGAGTTAAGAATTACTAGGAATTATGGGATAGATCATTAAAGATATGATTTTGGAGGATAAATTTAATGAAAGAACATTGTTTGGATTCATTACATTTGACACTAGCATACATTTGTACAACTTCAGTTCTAAACTTAAATAAGTATAAATGTATGTGTTAACTGATGACAATGAAATGCCAATGCCAGGCAATTACTTGTTTGATTTATAGGATTCTAAAGATATTATTGTGGCCTTTTTGAATCAATTAGATCATCTATTTCCTAAACCACAATTGAGGAGCACTTAATTCTTATCAGCATTTAAGTTGGCCTAAAATATCATGTAAGACAACGGAGGTAAGCTGATCATCTTGACTTCCTCACCTATCAAAGAGTTGAATCTAACTGATAACGCTAAATCACCTCAGAATCACTTTTTACCAACTAATAATGTATTAAAGTAAATAGCTGAAAAAATGCATTTGAACTACATTTCTCCATCAATCTTTGTTCTACCTTGTGGGTTCAATAATGTTGCCACTCTAAATCAATTAGTCAAACTTTTGAATGGTGACATCTTTTATTATGATGATCCCACCATTTAAGGTAATTATCCTTATTAATTTAAGCTCAAAAATTTTATTACGATTTACGTGCAATTTTACATAAAGAGTATACTTGGGAATCAGTCTTCAGAATTCGAACATCGATTGGATGGAAAATCAAAAGTATATACGGGAATTATTCAATTAAGAATGCAGATCTGCTTAATTTAATTTGTGCTGAAGAGTAAGTATTTATGATTAAAGAATAGTCAAAAGGTATTGATGTATGAACTAGAATTGAATCAACCTAGAGCCCCTTATGATAATTTATATCTATAAACTGCTCTACTCTACACATCCACCAAGGGGGAGAGAAGAATACGAGTTCATAACTTTTGTATTCCAATTAGTAATTCAATAAAGACAATCTACTCTTAAATTGATTAATCATGTTTAGCAATCTCATTGTATAAGATTGCTCTATCTCAATTAAATATTGCCAGAGATGTCAAAGACTGTATACAAACCAAAGAATTCTTAATTACGGCAACCAGATCAATATCTAATAATTGTAAGATTTTCAAAGAACCCCTTGAATCATTAAATTCTTATATGTTAGGAATCATGAAATCTTCTATACTCAACTATGCCTATGATCAATAGTCAGTTCTTACAGATCGTATGAATTACTTCAGATCTATTTTCCAGTATTTAAATGTTGATGAATTGGTTACTTACTTAGTACCTCAATTATACAATATTTCCAATTTGCAAGAGCAGGATTGCATCTATGATGACAGTGGGTATTTCATATATCCATAACCCATTTCTTTGGTCTTGGAAGAGGTTTCGAATGGGGGATTATTACTTATGGATTGTGGTCATTGTTTGATACTTTTTATATGCAAGTAATGAATCCTTAATAACTAGAATACATGATGAAAACCAGATGTCTGACATCTTTGGGAAATAGTATTGTAGTATCAATTTAATTGAGGATAATTTATATTCCAATTCCAAAAACATTATTAATGATAAACTACATTATCTAATTGCAGAGTTGAGAAAGTAAACATTCAATGTTATTGTGTTTAGCAATAAGTACACTAAGTATGCACCATTGTATATTGTGAAGTAAGGATGTAAGAGTTATTGGGAGGATGTCTTCTTTCAAAATTTAATTTACGATGATTTTAATAAGAATTATAGAATGGGATATAATCAGTTTGTACAATATATTGGTTGACATTATTAATATTTATATATAATAATAATATACAATGAAGAAAAATAGATTCCAGCAACAAAAGGAGGAGCAGAAGAAACAAAATTATTTTGACGAAGAGGAAGATATTGATTTAGAAGATGATGGTCTATTTGGAAAAGAGGTGTTAACTGCATGTAATCACTAATCATTTATTATCAGCTAAACCCTATGAGGAGTACTTCTAAAAGTTTAATGAGTTGTACAACAATCACATAGTCAAGTTTTCAGCATTCGAAGAGGATTATTAAATCCCATTGACTTCGCCAGATTATGAAAGCATCATTCAGAGTCATTTCATGGTTTATGAAAAGAATATGGGATTGTTTGATTTCATGAAGTCAGACAACAAAGTCTTTGATAAGATAAGTGCATCCTTTGTCTTCATCGACAATTAAATTAGATAAATAGAAGATCAAGTATATCAACAACTATTATTCTATAGTGTCTATAAATTCCTTGATAAACTGACTATTTATGGAGAGTTGGCAGATCTTCATTTAGAAGAAGAGAGAAAATTGACTGATGGTGAGGCTGAAATCATGATATGTAGAATGCTTGGTTAATTCAAGGCAATATATGACATAATTAAAAAACTCATCAATTACATCACCCATTTGGTCAATCAATTGAATTTACTTTACAATAAAAAGGATCCCATTTCTAAAATCATTAAAATCTTTAACTTAAACTTTCCATTAGATACAATAGGAAGAGCATTGCAACTGCTCTACATCTTAGACAATGTTGTAGAATAGAATGATTATTTATAAGAACATTGGAATTTTTGTAAGAGAATGATAAAAATTGTGAAACCAGATCCCACTAAATTTAATTCTAATGCCTAAAATGTTAGACAATTAGAAAAAATTATGATCAGATTAGACAAGACTGTATTATCTGGATCTTGTCTCTAATCAGTTTTAGCACAAAATTGGGATTAAAATGTGCATGAAAAAACAGGAAAAGAGAAAAATGCCAATATTCCTGCCATCAAAAACAATAAAGAATTCTACAATGTTCTCAATACATACCTCAAAGAAAGATATGAATTATTTGATAAAACCTTAGGAACTGCTAAAGAAATGTTCGAAAGAGATTTATTATTACCAACATTTTGTGTTTATGCTCTAGTCAGATAATTATATCAAAATGATGAAAATAGAGATCTATGGAAGAACCTTTGGTCTCTATAAAAGAAGGTCCCAATGGTAGATGGACACTCCCAAGTTCTATGCTATTTGAGTAAATTCCTCATGGAAGTCACTCCATTATCAAAAAAGAGTGCAACCATGGATCCAAAAGATCCTATTGCCAATTTTAAGGGTTATCTATAAAGATTATCAGCCTCATTTTAAAGTTCATTAACTGCTTAATATGTTGCATTCACAACTTGGATTGTTAGAGTTGACTCATTCTCTTGTAGTTAAGCTTCTTTTAACAATATTGATAAGATTGATAGAGAAAGAGCACAGAAGTATATTGAAGAGAGAATGAATTAGAGAGTAATTTTAGTGTTATAAGGATTGACAATAGCTTCTCAAACAAGGAATCTATTATAAGCATTGTTATTAGGACATTTTGGATTAGAAGAACAATCTTTAGATATGTCATTATCAAAGGATGTTGTTTTGGCTGTGGAGATGCTAAAAGCAATAGAGTATTATTTCGAATAAAAATATGATGTCTTTTAACCTGCCTTAATCTAAAATCATATAACTAAAAATGGACAGAGAATCATTTAATAAGTATTAGAGAAGATGAAGGCAAACATTAAGAGTTTTGGTACTGGAGGTGCTGAAATATTGGGAGCATTATAAATTTTGAATTCTATTCTCAAGAGCACACTTTCGCCTTTGAAATTATAGACAATGTATTATTTGATGGATTTCATGGTTGCAAAGGATATATTCACTAATTCAGAGAAGGAAGATTTTAGAAATATTCTTTGGAAACTTGATAAATTAATTTTATTACCATTCTATGTAAAAAAAGTGACAGCAAGCACTTACTTTTATTGGTGTAGAGAATTGTTACCTTCATTCTTTTAATACATCTATTAAAATCCATCATAAGCAAAAAGGTTCTAATTTTTATTGAATGCTGTTTCTGATTGTTCAATCCAATTAAAAGATTGTATGCACTTAGAAAATCCTGATGAATTGTTTGATTCATTTAGATAGTATGTTGTTAAAGAGTTTTATGCACAATACTTATAACCATTGGCCAGAGACATTGAGGATTATCTAAGAATTTAAGTGCATACAGTGTTGATTGAAAAAATTACAGCTTTAAACCCATTCAAATAATAAGTGAAAGACTTGAAAAGATTACTAGATATTGATTATGTATTGATATTTGATTCAATTGTGAATTTAAGAACTGAGATCAATCAAATCCTCAATGAAACATTCTATAATATCAATGTTCTCAATATGTATGATCAAGAGACCTATGAATAAATGAGAAGTTTAGCAAATTCTAAATTTGGATTGAATTTAATTAATGTTTATTTACCAACTTAAACAGTTGATTAAGGAAACTTCGATGTGCTCAATGTTCTCAAGAATATCCAACAATTCTTTACTAAATACACATACAATTTATATTAGCAATAATTTGTTTAGGTATATAAAGTTTATATTATCAATATAGGTAACATCAGAGAGTAAATAAGTCTATTCAATTAGTATTCAATAAATTGCAGATTCAATTAGAACTCATGGTATTGGTATCCTGAGTACAACAGTTAATAGTGTGTATAAATTCTTACAAAAGTATAATATTATATGTGAATCCTAGAAAAATTTAAATGTTTTCACAATTTTTATTTGATGATCTAATTCAATCTCCGTTGGTCAGAGAAGACAGATTTTTTAGGGAAAAGAAGGATGAATTGGATGGTCAATATCCTTATGATAGAGCAGAGGCATTATACAAAGAGATCAAGAAAATGGGTACATTTGATGATGGAACAAATTACCTTGACAAATTCAGAACTTTAATAACACAAATAGGAAATTCATTAGCATTTGTTAGATTATTGAGATCAGCAGCTTTACATGTTAATTCAAAATGTTTAGAATACGTTCCAAGTTAATACAATCCTACTCAATTAGAATCTTTGACAAGAGAAGCTGGATTTAGTGGTAAATATATGTATTTGATATTCAATACTAGATGCCACAGTAAGTACTGCAAAGGAATTGGAAGAGATATTTACATAATATAAGAGTAGTTTTTCTGAGAAGATTGATTATATAAACCTGTTATTGAAGGCATTTTCAAGTATTAATACACCAGAAAATGAACATTTGTCTCTGTTTTATTTGATTGTTCCTACATTGACTTTGAATTTCATTGAAAAAATGTTAATTTCAAAAGATCAAATTGGTAAGAAGAACTCAACTACTGAAGTCTTTATTAGTGTAAATATCTATTAATATCAACATAGGACGATGGATTCATTTTGGGCATTCAATTCTTCTTAACGTTATTAGATTAAAAAGGATAATTTGAATCTCTTCATTGGAGAAAAGAAATCAAAAATAAATTCAATATTGATCTGAAATCAGCCAAAACATTAGCCACCACAAAGCCAAATTAATCATAAAGAGCAACAGACGAAGTAATTTTGTTATATCAAATATTATTAGATCAATATGTAAAAAGAATTATCATTACGTAAATTAAATATGCAATATGATGAATTCCAGATGTTCTTCTATGCTTTCAATTCATGTAAAATCCTGTTTCTTGGAGAATGATTAACCAAAATTTAAATAATAATATATATATTATGAATTAATCTAATATGGAGCCTTTGGTATGAGTGGCAATAATTTCAATCAAACTGGTAGTAAACCCCCTGTCAATAATTACAATTTTGAAAACGTTAGAGTAAAACATTATTCATTCAAGTTTAGGCATAATAACCTGCACCAGGTGGACCATAACCTTCTCGAGGCAAACCTCTAGGCACAGCTGCCAGACAACCTCAAGCTGAAGCAAGACCTATGACTTCCAATAGAGGAGCCAATTTTGGGTAGAAGAAGGACCCTTTCAATTCTACTCAAAATCAAATTAATTTGAATAAACCCAAACTTGAAACTAATCCTGAAGAATAGTTCAAAGCAATCGAAAAAGAAATCAATACCTTGATTGAATAGAGTGCCATGGCTAAATTGAGAGGCAATCTCTCTGAATGTCTGGAGAAGGCTAAAGAAGCATTCAACAAAGAAAAGAAACTAAGACAATCTAAAGAAGCCTAAAATTTAGTTGAATCAATCAACCCTGACCTAAGTTATTGTGCAGCCTTAACTTAAGCATGTGCATTACATGCGAATGGACTCCATCAAGATGCTTTAGCAAAATATCAAGAAATCATCAAATGTAAATAGTATCCACAAGCAGGACGATTAAGAGTCAATATGGGAAACATTTATTTTGAATAGAAAAAATATTCTACTGCCATCAAAATGTACAAAATGGCTTTGGATTTGATCCCTGCCACCTCCAAGGAAATGAGATTCAAAATACAAAAAAACATTGGTCATGCTCAAGTAAGGATGGGCAAAGATAAAATCAAAGAGGCAATGACCACTTATGAATAAATACTCAAGAATTCACCTGATTTCCCAACTGGGTTCAATCTTCTGATTTGTTTGTATTTTAGTGGAAATAAGAATAAAATGAAGGACTACTTTGTTACTCTCCTAACCATCGAAATACCAGGAGAGGGTGAAGAAGAGAATAATGAAAAACAAGGGAACTACTATTACAGATAAATTGAGAGAAGATACTAAAAAAAGAAGAAAAAAAGCCATTTATTATATTGCCACTTCAGCAAAACTGATTGCTCCATTGATTGAAGATGACATTATTATAGGATATGAATGGATCTTAGAATAACTCAAGAATTCTACATTCCCTGAAGCTGAAACTGAAATCGAAATATGCAAGGCTATGGCCTATTTAAAAAAAAAGAATATTGAGAAATCTATAGAAACACTCAAGGGATTCGAAAAAAAGGACAAGCAAATCATGGCTCGTATTGCTACAAACATCTCCTTCTTGTATTTCTTAGAAAATGATTATAAACAAGCTGAAAAATATGCTGAAATTGCCATTACATATGATCGATATAATGCTAAGGCCTTAGTTAACAGAGGAAATTGTTTATATGTGAAAAATGAATTCTTGAGAGCCAAAGAATAATATCTAGAAGCTATAGGTGTTGAAGCAGATTGTATAGAAGCACTCTACAATTTGGCCTATGTAAATAGAAAATTGAATATGTTTATCGAATCCTTGTAGGCATTAGATAAATTATAAACTATTGTCTGTATCCCTGAGGTTTTGTATTAAATGGCCACACTCTATGAAATGACAGGAAACTCAAAATAAGCAATGAAATGGTATCTAGAATTGTTGAACAAAGTACCAAATGATCCAAATATTCTAGCCAGATTAGGTTCACTATTTGCAAGGGTAAATTATATCATAAATTAATTAACAGGAAGATGATGAACCTCAAGCATTACATTATTTTTAAGAATCATATAGAATATTACCGACAAACATAGATACAATATCATGGTTGGGAGTGTATTATGTGAAATAGGAAATGTATGAAAAGGCAAGCTTATATTTTGAGAGAGCAGCACAAGTGTAAACAAGAGATGTGAAATGGAAATTAATGGTTGCTAGTTGTTATAGAAGAATGGGACATTTCCAAAAGGCATTAGGAAACTATTAGAAAATCTATTCTGATTACCCCGATAACATTGAATGTATCAAAGTTATTACTTACTTTAGGTCTCCGATTCTTGGTGCAATTGTGTAGAGAAATGGGATTGCCTTATGATGAATATGCAGGGTAATTAAGAAAATTGGAAAGAGAAATGGAGATGATGGAAGGGTATTAGGGTGGTCAAGACATAAATTTAATAAATAATGAAGAAGAATAGGTTCGATTACCTTAAGGTGATGATAATCCAGTTAGTTTCACAAATAACACAAGGTAATTATCAGTATGATTTAATTAATAGGAGAGGGAATAAGCAACCACCTCCTAAGACAAATGTAAGATAAAACTTAGATGACGAACAATTCTAAGATGGGGTAGAAGACAACTTTTTACCTTGATATAATATAAAATCTAAATATATTAATAAATTTCTGTTTTATGAAGACATCAACAGCCATCAGGTCTTATGAATTCAGGAGCAACGCTTGGACATCTCTCATTCATATTTTCATAAGGTTCGACTGTATTGTATCCTTCTAATTCAATTCTGTGAGTTCCCATCAATTAGCAATAGGGAAGATCTGGATCATTCTTCTTACATTTCTTTGGAACTTCGTAATTTGAATCAAAGAATTTCAATTGATAAATATCTTTTGGTGTAAACCTATGTTAAAATTGTGAACATTACTCAAGTGCTTCAATATGGAAGGGTTTGAAAAGGCCAGCAGCTTTGTACATGCCAGTTACAAAGGCAGCACATGCTTGACTTGGACCATCACTATACACCCATTCATCTCTTTCTACCATAGCATATAATTCAGCCTATAAATATAAATAGAGGATCTACCAATTCTATTCCTTGTTTTGCAGCTTCTATTGCTACTTCTGATACTGATAATCCTTCAGTGCCCAATCTTTTATTCAATGCTTCTCCAACCAATGAAGTGATTGGTCCAGGTGCTATTTTTTCAAAGAAAGAAAACATATAAGTGGCAAATTCTGCACTCAATGGTTTTGGATAATTGTCAGTTGGAGTATCAATCCAACCGAATAAAAATGTGTGATATCCATATGGTTATCCTTCCATCTTTTTCCAATAAGCCAAAGCACCTTCTTAATCCCATTATGCTCTTTTTTCTGGACTCAATGGTAAAACAGCAACATTAAATCCAGCATTCTTAGCATAGACTTTCCAATCTTCCCATTTAGTCTTTTGTATTTTTTTTGTTGGCCAATACCAAGCATCTTATGATTCAATGACGTATTTTTCACCATCAATTTCAAAGATCATAGCGCTGTGTCCAATTCTACCTCCAGTTCCCCATTCTATAATTTAATCTAATCCATCAAATCTAGTTACAGCTAGAAAATCTCCACTTTGTATTTCACTAGCCTTTAAATCCACAACCACATTAGGTCTTTCTTACCATCTATAACCAGTTGCTCTTTCTATCAATTCTATATTTGATCTTACCATCCAATCAGGTGGTTGACTATTATATTTAAAATTAGAGTACCTTCCGAAGATTGGACCTAAATATGGATTACTTGAAAATCCACCAAAAAATAATTCTAAGGTCATCAAAAGATCACCAAACCAATTTTCCAAATAATCACAAGTTCTGAAGATGTAAGCACCTGAATACTTAAAGGCTTCAACTTATTTTTGATTTCTAAAATTAAAATAGACTGTGTGTTCCTTTTCTAAATTAAATTAATTATAATAAATTTACAATCTTTAATGTTGACAATATTGTAATTCAAGGTTGTTCCAATCAAATAGAATTCTGAACATTGTTAGCTATTCTTGTATTTTCCTGGAGTGAATGTAACCCTCACACGACTAAAATGTTTATAGGTCATAAAACTTACTTTTCTTTGTCATTTGTATCATATGATACACTCATTGACTCGTAGCAATCATCCTCATATTTGATCAAATTAATATCATTCTACCCACCATTTCCAATCCTTCCAGCATTTTAAAAAAACATTCCAAAGAATTCATGATGATCTGTTTTTCTACAACCGATTACTTCGGTCTCATCTATATAGAATATTTAATCATTTACTTAATCTCATAAATGTATTCATCATTTTCTCATATTTCAATTTAGGGTCTTCCTCATCGTACATAGTAATTTCCGTAACGACTTCATTTTCGAATTCCTCCTCTATGTGTGTTCCATGTAGTCTGTCATATATGGTTTTCTTTCCAAAATTACAAATTAAAAGCAAGGCAAAAATTAGAGCAAATTTCGTCATTACAAATAACAATTATTTATTTTTATTGGGATATTTTTCAATAGTTTTATACTATATTTGAATTTATTCTTATTTAATTAAAATAAATGGAGATATTAACCATTATCATCATAGTTGTATCAACTACTTTTGGTGTATTTTTTATAAGTGGATGTGGAGCATATTTAACCCATAAAAAAGTTATCACAAAACAACTCACAAGCTAACTTTCTAGTTTAACCGAGCATTTATTTATTCCAACATTAATTTTTACCAACTTTCTAAAAAGTCTCACACTCGAAATACTGCACCAATATATCCCTTGTATCATCATCACCTTGTTATGTTTTATTTTTGGTTATTTACTTGGTACTCTTAGTAATAAATATTGGATTAAAGAGAAAACACTGAATTCAGTAATAGTTTTAGCTACAGCTAATCCGCAAACTACAAATTTACAATTATAACTATGTTATGGTCTGAGCAAGTGGTTTGCGATGATGACTAATTAACCTGAAAAATAAATTGAAGCTACTCTTATCACTACTGTGATTATTTAGACTGTTATCATGACCTCAATTAGGTGGACTATAGGAAGAAGTCTTTTACAACAATAGGAGATGGAACTAGAAATGACAAATCTATCAGAACCATAGTCTCATTGTTTGATGATTCCATTATCATCACAATTGACGTTTAAGAGTGAAAATGATTCTTAAAAGAAGTCATTTTGGAATGCTCCTTTGACTGCTGCTGTGGTTTCAATTGCATGTATATGCGTCCCAATAGTTTAAACTACCATTCTGTCTAATCCATTAATTTACAATATAATTTTTGCACCACTTTAAACAATATCAAAAGTGACATCTCCTATTATGTTGCTTATTCTTGGAAGCAGCCTTTATGAAATCTATATGGGAAATTCAGCAAATTTTGGAAAACATTAATCAATATTATACATAGTATTCAACCGAATACTTTTGATGCCAATAATTGGTATGATAATGGTGATATTCATACTAAGTCAGAATATAATTGATGATAAATGTCAATTGTTTATGTTATTTCTAACATTTTGTACTCCGTCATCAATTAATATACTATTATTAGCAAAATAATATCAACAATCAGCTGAAGAATTAGTGGCAACTGTTTTATTACACAGTTATCTCTTAGCTATAATCACTTTGCCATTATGGATGATCATATATTTAATTGTATTTATTGCATGAGTAAAATATGTTTACAGATTTATCGATTATTATCATAAAAGTATATTTAGTTTTAAATTGGTTGTAAATATATATTAATGAAATTATTTCTTAATTAAAATGCATAAAAATAAGTAATTTACCTTAATATTTTAGACCATTCTTGGGTGATAAGAAAATGAAGAGTTATAGAAATTATTCAGAAAATTTAAATATTTTCATTAAATTTTGTTTATGATTTTTATAAATATTATACGAGCGGTAGTTTCAGCAACATTTGGTGTTTTAGCCATTGCAGGGAGTGGTGCTCTTCTAACCCATACAAAAGTCATGAACAAATAATTCACAACAACCTTATCCAGTCTGGTTGAAAGGCTATTTCTTCCATCATTGATTTTTACTAACTTTCTTAAAGCAGTCACAATTAGTTCACTAATAACATTAATACCTAGTATTATTACAACTTTTTGCTGCTTACTCTTTGGTTACTGCATAGGATTATTTAGCAATAAGTATTGGATCAAAGAAAAAAAACTAAACTCCATTGTCATTTTATCCTCTGCAAACCCTCACACTACTAATATTTAACTCCAACTTTCCTATGGACTTACAACCTATCTATCTAAAATGACTGAATAACCAGAAAAATAAATTGAAGTGAAATTAGTCACCATAATTATTATTTAAACTGTGATAGTCAATGCTTTAAGATGGTCTATAGGTAAAACCATATTAGAATAACATGAAAGCGATTAGAATCAGGCTGAGATTGAACTTTCTGATCTAAGAATAGCTTTGCCAGAACAATAAACATAAAACAAGAATGAACCAAAAGGAGAAAAGTCTTTTTGGAATATGCCTTTATTATCAGTGCTGGCATCATTATGCTGTTTAGTTCTGTATCCAATTTAAGATGAATTGATCAATGACACATTTCTCCATAGTGCTATATTCTTACCTTTACAAACAATCTCGAAAGCAACTACTCCATCTGTCTTAATGATTCTTGGATCTAACTTATATTTAATTTATTTTAATAATTCATCCTAATAAGAAAAGACATCCACAATCATTTAGATAGTGGCTAATAGATTAATACTGTTACCCTTCCTAGGATTAGCTACTATTTTGCTATTGGATAAACTATCAATTATGACAGACATTTGTCAACTATTTATTTTATTTATAACATTTTGCACTCCATCTGCTATTAATATTTTAGTCATGGCCAAACAATACTAATAAAATGCTGAGGATGTTGTATCATTGATCCTATTATATGGATATATAGGTTGTATTATTACAATGCCTATTTGGATGATAATTTATCTAGCCATATTCTAAAGCACCTGAAATATATGTACATTTTATATTGTTCTATATTTATATCAAAAGATATTTTTATCAATCATCAAATTAATCTCCATAATCTTCTTAAAACAAATTAATATTTTTGTTACCATAAAGGAAATGATATTAAAATAAATAGATTCTTTCGTGTACATATGAAAGAATCAGAAATTATTTTACTGATAAAAATAAAAAAAGCATTTAAAAAATATTAATTTTTATGTTCTAAGTTTTATCATAAAATTCATATTGTCTATGATTTTACACTATTTAAACTTCACAATACTAAAATATCTAAGTTTAGAATCTAAAGATAATAGCAAATGTTGACTAAATTAGATTATAAACTTTTATTCAATTAATAAATAAAGTAATAGAATAAAATATTGTTTTATAATTACAATACTTCTAAGTTTTATAGTCTAAAATAATTGTAATGAATCCTAATCCAGATTTATAATGTGTAAGATTATAGTTCCCTTGCCCTCCAGTGTGCCCTTGTTAATCAATAGCAAAAAGAAATTGGGTTCATCAAAGTTGCTATAAAAACTCATATATTACAGAAAAAGGGGATATTTTTTGTAATCAAAAAGATTGCTAAAGTTATTTTATAAAAGATGCGCAATTCCAATGTTAAGAGGTAAAATAAAGCTCAAGCTATTATAAATATAAATCAATAAGTGAATTTGCGATGGGATTGGCTTTAGCCATATAGGCTGCTGATTACGAATTGAAAGGCAATAATTTAGTACATTTTATAACAACTCTCAACTCTTAAGTGGCGATAAGATGGAATTCGTGAATTTATTATTTTTATAGATAATAGTTGTTAATAATAATAAGTTTTAGAATTATTTAAGAGTTCTTGATAAACTGCTTTTGTATTAAAGATGGAAAGAAGATTCATCTCGTAATCTCTTATTTTAATACAAAAGATGACCTAATTAGTTTTAAAGTAAATAATTTATTTTGGCATTCAATAATCTATATATAAAGATGGTAATTAAAGTAAATCGAATTTACCTAAGAAAAGTGATTAATTGAATTAATAAATATTATTACTACTGTTATATAATTGAATATTATTTTTAAATAACAAAATTTGAACAATGAAATCTATAAATGTCTTAATATTTATTCATTGATCTAATATTTAAATATTCACTATAGTTTTTTCTGTAATGACTTAATCGTAAACGACATTTATAATTTCAAGTGATGATGATTGCATATTAATTTTTAAATGATTATATTATGGAAATGCTTATTAAAACACAGGAAAGAAGCCAATATAATTCATTTAATTAAAGCAATTATAGGTATAAGAGTGAGTATTTTAATAGCTACAAGAATTGCATTTATTGAAATCTGCTTTGATTTTCTTTCCATTTTCACATGTAATTTAAATACCCATTTTAAATGGTGCATTTGATATATCGACGTAATATTCATAATCTCCATCTGTAGTGTAAATTTAATTAGATTAAACGAATTCTAAATAGAATGTAGGAAATATTGTTAAATCCTTAACTTATTTTCTACTGGTTCTTATTGAAAAACATTCTAAAGGTTTAAATATCTTTGTAAATTAATAAGCAATCCAAATCTGAGAATGACTATTTGGAGTTTCAGATTAATCCCCTTTTATATTAATTATAAATAATTACAGGTGCCCCAAGTATATGATATCGTTGTTGGTGTGTCACTATGTATTGCTTTTATTCTTAAATTATTATCATTTGGATAATTCAATCCTTACAATGATATTGCAAACCATCTATTCGGTTGTATTGCAAGATCACCACTACTGAAACATTCAGTTGTAGTCTATAATCCTAAATTAATGAATGCTTCTTCAATTCCTACAACTACAAAATATCCAATCTTGCGAAGATTTGTGAACTTTCCTTCTACTTTAGTAATGCTGACAGTTACTGAATTAGTTGTTATTTAGCTTATCTATATATCATATTAGTGATTACCGATAATAGAAAATCAATTGGTCCTGTATAAGAAAAACTTGTGATTATTACAAATCCAGTTTAAGCATTTGGATTTTTAATTTAAAAAGTTTTATCATCTGGATTCTCCATATTGAAGTTACTTAACACTTCAATACGCTAATCATCAATTGCAAACCATTTTAAATTCAGTCTATATACTCTATTCACACTACAACTAATTTATAATGTAAATGCTATTAACGTAATCGATAATATTAAATACATGTTTTAGTAATGGTTGTTATTTCAAGATTAAACTCCACTTCGGCTGTGTCTTAATCAAATTTTTCATTAGTAAAAAATACTTGAGGAATTTACTCAAATTCATCTGAGAATGTCGTTGTTACTATTTTAGAATAACCATTTCTGCAATCAAAATCAGAATCATAATCATAATCAAAGTCATAAGTCATTCCAGTATCGTAGTAAATAAAGGAAGAGCCAAAGCTTAAAATAATCATTATTAAAGGGAAATTAGCCATTTTTTATATTAATCTTTTTGATTTTCAAAATAGTTATGGAAACACAGATTAATATTTTTAATTATTATGAGTTTTAGAAGAAAGAAAAAAAGGATGATTTAATAGGCTTAAAAATTTTCAGGATAGTAATGTTTTTGCTGAATGACATTTGATATTTTATATTTTTTATATTTTCAAAATTAAAGAAATTTTAAGCATTTGTCATTCTGGCGTTTTTCTTTCTTGGAAAAGGTTTGCCTTTCATGATTTGTATAAAATTAAAGTTTAAAATAAGATATTTCATTAAAAAAGAATGGAATTGCTGTATATATTTACAAAGATACATCATATCTAGCATTTAAAAAACTCATTTAAATCCAAAAAAATACGTAAAAAAATCACCTTATCATGCTAAAAAAACAAGAAAAGTGATGAGCAATACGAATTCTTGGGTCATCAAATAGTTATTTTCTTAAAAAAATGTAAAAAATTTTAATCTAACGTCATTAATTATTTATATTGAACAGAAAAAAAATGACTTATCAAATATTTTCTTTTATAGTTTTATGTACTAAATATATAATTTTTATATCAAATATTAATGATATTTAGTTAGTCTTATTTTGATTTTTGAATTAATGGTAAATTAGTTGCATATAATGAATTTATAAAATTATAAAATTTAAATATTAACATACTACATTTATCAATAGATAAATTATTCTTTTTGGTTTGAATAAGAATGTGAGATATTTTAGGATATATTTAATTGACAAAGGCTTCCTTAATTCTCGACAATTATTTCGTATGTATAGGAAAATCTTTGTTAAAGAAAATTTCTATTACGGTATAGATTTCAAAAAAGTAGATAATACATTTTCATAAACCAGAAATTTCAATGGTTTCTTAATTTTTAGTGTAATTTCAGATTTGAAGAATTGAATAAATATATCATTATTATTGATGCAATTTAAAATAGCCTAATAATTTTAATTATTTATTTTATCTTACATATATTTTTAAACAAGATAATTAATATTATGCTTATTAGTACAAAGATTAGAATCAATTTAAAGAATCCTGGAAATTGTGGAAAATAGACTAAAAAACTACATTTCTTTGATAAATTTTTTTATTGTTATCGATTTAGAGGGTAATGTTTTTAAAAAATAAAATTATTAATATTAATATGCATTTTATCCTTAGGATTCTAGTAGTTCTAATAAAAAGGGAGGTTATTAAGATTTTATTTATTTATATTTATATTTATATAAATGATTTCATTTTTAGATCATCCAATGTACTACAACATGATAATCTTCTTATTTAATAATTTCTTAATCATAATTATTTTATTTTGGGCCAAATAATTTAAATTTAATATCCTTAAGGAATTCTATCATTTAAGTATTTATTGGCATGGTTTCTTCAGTAATATGGGGGTTTCCATCTATAAAGCCCTCAATTTTAATTTTCTTATAAAACTCTCCAATTAATTTAACAACATTCTATTAAATTGCAAACTTAAAATCATTTATGGCATAAATATTACAAAGTTCAGAAAATATTTTATCATTAATTTAATATTATACATAACCATGTTATAATTGCAAATCTTCTTTAATATTTGCAAATATCTCTTTTAGAGAAATGTCAGTGTATGTAAAATATTACATTTTATCAATCTGCTCTATCATAATAATTTTTCTTTAACAACGTTTAATCTACTTACTTTATTTAGAGCAAATTTTAACTTTTCTATTGAATCTTGATTAGGTTATTTTTTTGGAAGAACCAATTTAATTATAATACCTTGTTTTGTTTGAAAATCTTATATCAATCGAATATCAAATGGTTGAACTTCTGTGCCATTTATAAAAAAAACAAACGGTAAAGAAATATCAAGTTAATAATTTTGGAATAATTCTACCAAAATATCATGAAAAACAGAGGATACAGGAGTAGTTTTTAGTTATTCCACAAATAATTAAATTGTTTTGTTTTTCAACTCCGCTAATACTTTATATAATCTTTTATTATTTTTATCATTTATTCTTTAACCTAATAATTTCAGTGTCATATGGAATGTGCAATTATTTGTAAAACCCAACATTTGAAGGGTTCTGTTATCATATTGAGAAATCAAACCTCCTTTGTCCAAATAACACTCTATAGTTTATTCATACTATGTTTCCGGTATTTAAGCGAAAATTTACTCTTTGAAACCATTTATAAAAATGTAAAAGGGGATATCTGGGGGATTTGAAGTTTCTAAATGTAAATTTGCTTATAATAAGTGAATAAAAACATTAACACTGATACAATCACTTTGATTTTAATCTTTATTACCTAAAAGCTGCAACATTTAAATTAATTTCTTTTTCTATTAAAATAAAAATTAGTAAATGCTGATTATAAAATTTTATAGTTTAATCTGATAAACCAAGGTACCATAAGATGAAATAAAAAACTTAATGTGAGATCTTTGTTAAACGAGCATTTGATATTTTTGTATTACCTCCTAATAAGATGATTACATAATTAAATAGCTAAAAAAGTGCATTACTTTATCCTCCTTGGTCAAAGTAATAGCTTATTATGATGTATTTCATTAAAGAAGAATTTTTATGTTTAATGTAATAACATAAAAGTATAATATCATATTGAAGAAATAACACTACAATGGAGATTATCCTTCTACATTTTCATCAAATAAACCAAATACCATCCAACATTGTTATCGTCTCAAATATCAAAGGCTTTTACTATTTATATTTTATTAATTAGAAAACTATAAGAAATTTAGAAAATAGTAAATCTAATGCTGTTGATCAGATGAGAAATATTCCATTTGCGATGTCTTATTATTTCGAAATAAACTTAAACCAATTAATCTCCTCTACTCACTTCCCAATTGTAATGCCTTTTCCTCCTTCATCATATAATTCTCCACAACAACAATTTCATGAATATAAAAAAATATATAATTTATTTATTCAACTAGAAAATTCTTAAAAATTTCCATCATTTTAACCCTTACAAGATGTACAACTTGAACGGATTATGAATCTTTTTGCATGAGGAATAGAGTCTAGAGAATGTAGATTTTGCATTTATATACTTTTATACATCATATTTTGAAGAAATAAAGACATTGTATGAATGATGCGCAGAAGTTTCTCATGAAGTATTTTAAAGATAAAACTTCAAAAATAGTATTATTGGATATGGATTTAGAAGATTTTTTTCCAATTATAGTTTTTAGTATTCTTGAGAATCAATTCAATATTAGTGGAAAAATAACAGCATGAAAACCAAACCCAGGTTTAATCTGTTTAGGGTGTGAAAAACAGGCTCTAAAGTTACTCTTAAAATTTTAATACAGCTAATTATCCTAATAACCAAATATTCTCTATGAGATATCATTCTTACCTTTAGATGAGATAATGGTCTTAGGATTGTAACTCTTCAATCATAACGAGAGGGATTTAATGAATGTTTGATTTTGTCCAATTTGTTAGATAAAATCCTTATATTATCTTTTCTCCTTTGGTCTCGTTTAGAGATTTAAAAAAAAGTTGTTCTTTTTTAATGTTTATTACTTAAATAAACAGAATTTTTATAACTCATGCTTATTAAAATGTTCAATTTCTCGTAACTATAAAATTGATCTTTTGTTGATCTATCCTTTGATTAAATGTCAATATCCCATCTCAGAAATCGTGTGTAAATTACTATTGTGCATTTATGAAAAGAGATATTGAGCTTATCGATTGTTAAATTGAAGTAAATTGCTGATTTAATATTTTGATAATAGATTGAATAAATCTGATTCTTAAGGATTATTAAACTAATAAGTTGTTAAAGAACTGATAAAGACTTTTGAAGAATGAAAGAAAAAAAATTTATAAGATTAAAATTAAATCAAGCTAGATACCTTAAATGTTTCAATAGATTATAATATCAGCTCGATATTTTTATTTAGATTGCCTATAACTATCTCTTTATTTGAAATCAAATATAGATTTTTAATTTTTAAGACAATTAATTTAAGGAAGTCATGGAACTATGCTGATTAATTGTGATAGAAATGAAATAAATCATATTTAAAAGGCATCAATTAAATGAAAGAATTAAATGTTGGTCATATTTGATTGATAAAATCCTATTGTTGATGTTTAGAATTTGACTTGTATTTGTGTTTGAATCTAACCACAGTTTAAAATAAGTATGGATTTGTCATTTATTAGATATCTTTCTGGAAGAAAATTTGATGCTATTTGTGATAAATATTCTAAAATTGTTATATCAAAATCAATAAAAAAAAGAATATTTTGGATACTATCTTTTTGCTGAACAACTCTATGCTTATTGTGAAATAGAAAAGAAATATGGAGTTTAAGAAATTTACAATATGTAGGCTTCCTAGCAAATAATCTATTTTATGTAATCTGGATGATGATAACATTTTATTAGTTCTCATAGGAATATAATTGTATTAAACAATTAATATCATTATCAAGCATCTAAGATGATAACAATTATAATGTCAAGAATCTTCAATTATTTGTATATTAATATATAATTAATATTATTAACTAATTTGTCAAATATTTCTGTATCCGCACCTTTAATCGGAATTATAGTATATTTGGTTTTAAGATTCTGGACTACTTTTTAAATTAAAATAGTCTAAGTAATTTTCGTGTACCCTTTGCTTTGATAACCACTTTTTGTCGATATCCCATATAAAAAATAAATATTCATAATAACACTTTTCAGTTTCCTTGTAACAATAATAGTTGTGAAACGTAATCTTAACAGGAAATTGTTAACCATTATAATTGCAAACTTGCATATTGTTAACTGACTGATTGAAAGTGTTTAAAATAAAGAAATTGCTTAAATGTTACCCACTACTATTATCTTCTGAAAAGTATAAAGGAATAGGCAAAAAACCTGTTTCCATGGCATGGCGTACTGCCATTTCAGAGTTAATGCCTATGGCATTTAAATAAAGATCATTCATGAATCGTTATTGAGTTATTACTTAGCCTTCAAATACTTTTGATATATAACCAGTACATGGTTTATTAATTGCATTTTCAAAATTAAGCAAATCTAATTCCTTCATTACTTTGTATTGGGTTGAATCTAATTTTTTGCTATGCAATTTCTCGAATGATTATTTTAATACTTCACTTCTACTGCCAAAGATTTCAATAACATTTTCAACAGGAGTAAAACACCTCTAAATGGGGTCGAATGTAACTGTTGTAATACTACCTTGCCTATCAATTCTATTGATTTTATAATTGTAACAATAAAAGTCATTATTGAGTTACCCAAGTTAATATTGGTTATCACTATTTCTTGGTATTTATACATTTGATTTCAATCTAAAAATATTATCCACCATTAACTACTTTGGTATACTTATTTGGATAAAGTCCACTAATTTACATACTTTCAATTTATTTTATTCAAAAAAGTAATCCTAAAACTTGTCATCCTTTGTATTATATTAA
The DNA here is from genome assembly GCF_000165425.1 of Paramecium tetraurelia. Taxonomy (NCBI): domain Eukaryota; phylum Ciliophora; class Oligohymenophorea; order Peniculida; family Parameciidae; genus Paramecium; species Paramecium tetraurelia. The sequence goes on along the minus strand of NW_001799610.1, from coordinate 14,537 downwards.
TTTTTTTGCTTTTTCTTATAGATGCTCTTCTTTATTAATATTTCATAATCTTAATCTATAGATTTTTTTGCCAAAGTAATCATATTAAAAATTTAATAAAAGATAATTAATCCAACTTTTATTTAAGATAAAACTAAATAAACACATAATTTTATAGATTCACCTTTACTATTTTCTAAAGATTTGTAGGTTTACCAATTAATTCATGTTTAAGTAGCTTTTCTGATAAGTTGGAAAGTTCTAATTTATGATTAAAAATTCTTTTTAATAAACTTAATTAATAAAATTTTCAGATAGTATTAACTATTATATTTTTTCATTTCTAGGTTAAACCAAAATTGAGAACAATTGTTATTGGAATTAGTATTTGAAATGAAGTGTAATTAAGTGCAGTTTTTGGTCGACTAGCAGAGGCATTTTATTTTGTCAATAATCATGAAATCAATCTGAAGGGTTAAATCAATCTTGATGAGTGATTTTGCAATTACATTAAATTAAGTTCTTAGTAATATACATGATGCATTAGAATTTTTTGTAAGCTTTTCATAGAAGGCTAGATGATAATTAAAGAATAAGAAGTGTTAAAAATCCCCATATTTGAATTACAATAAGAATGTTGAATACAGTTAACATCTCTATTAAGTCTGAAAATTCATATATTACTCAGAATTTAGGCTATGATATCAATATTAGAAATGTTTAATAAGTATGCCATGAGAGGTGTGAATTGGAAAGAAAGTCTGATAAATAGACTAAGGCCCTCAATATTCAGAATTAGTAATTATTTGAGTAAATCAATGAATTGACAGTAGAATGGAAATGAAATCTCAAAGTACTAAATAAATCAATTAAAAAATAAATTTGAATTAGTCAAAATATAGAAGATTTTGTTTGAAATTGTTGTTCATAGAAAAAGAATATTTGATTTAATAGAAAATGTTTGTTTAAAGTATTTACTATAATCAGATAATTTGTATAATTTAAGTAGTTACACATTGTGATTTTTCGCATTCCGAATTTATTTGTTCTATTCAATTGCATTGATATAATTCTTTGCAAATTATCTAGTTTGTCAATTTAAGTGACATTAGAACTTTATGAATGCATATTTTGAACCAATGTTCTTCAGTGTTTAATATCTTTTTCAATGTAGAAATATTTAAAAAATCAATTATATTAGTACTTTAGCTAGCTCAAATTCAGAATAAGATTGATTAAATAATTTTTATTTTAAATAATTAGACAACAATGATCAAAGTCCTGATGAATAAAGGAATATGAAAATTTTTCGATTTCTCACAATTAAAGTCCTTCTGAAAGTTAATATTTAAAGTTCGTATTAAACAAATAATGATTCTATAATCTTATTCTGTTGCCTTGCGATTCATCTGTCAATTATAATTCATTATTGTATATTGATTGCCAAAGAGTTCTGCTTTAAACAACTATTTCATTAACTTACCTAAATAATGTTATCTGAACCTCCTTCATTTGTAGTTGAGATGAATTCAAGTAAGCTTGGTTGCATAATTCCAATTCACTAGCTAATTCAATTGTATTTAGTTGCTATTCATTTAGTCTAATCAATCTATTCATAATGTATCTACCATTTTTAATTACTTAGCTAGAAATTAAATCACCATTGATTCATCGAAAGAATAGAGTTTGATTAGATAAAAAATTATTAATTTTCATAATTACATTATAATAGCTCATTTTAATTTCTATAATTGAATTTGAAATATGCTATATAACTGCTAGCAGAAATTACATGCAATATTTCATCTTGATTATTTAGTAAGATTTTAGTTTAATCAATATAAAAGACGATGATATTAATATTCACTCAAACTTATTCGAAAACTTAATTAAATTTATAATCATAATCCTTTAACTCTAGTTACAGGATTTTTTTCCTATTGTACCTATTCAAGTATAGAATGAGAATGAAGAAACTCTTATATTGAAGAATTAAGTAAATTATGAAAAGAGAAATTTTTATGTTGAAAATACTGATTTATAGTCTAAGTCTAATTTTAACATAATCGTAATAGTATTATGAAAAATATCTGATTTAAATTTATTGCATATTTTATGTTCAAGCCTCTCATACGGTACTAAAATCCCAATCTTAAATATAATCATTAAGACAATAATCAGAATCAACTAAGTCTTTTCTAGCTTTTTGAGATTAAGGGAAAACTTTAATTAGCTATGGAATTTTGATCTCCTTTTTTTCCAATAAGTTCCAATCTAAATTTTCAAAAAACTTATGTCTTTTTCATTTACTCAATGTTTATTCTCTCCAAAGCATTCCTTTTTAAAATTAACTTTAAAAGATCCTAAGCATCCTCATTTAGATTCATTGGGATATATATAGATTCTAAATAAATGTGCAAAATACCATTTTTTATTCGATTGATTAATACATTTATCTCTCTTGTATAAAATGGAGGATATCCAGTAAGCATTTCATATAATAACAAACCTATTTAGTAGACATCTGTTGACTTTGATATTCCATTATTGTTGAGAACTTCTGGTGCAAGGTAAGCTGGAGATCCACACAGTGTATATGTTAATTCATTCTCAGTTATATATTTACACAACCCAAAATCTATTAGTTTTATATAACTTGAAGCATCTATGCAAATATTTTCTGGCTTTAGATCCCTGTATAGTATATCGTGCTTATGCAAATGCTCAATAGCAAGGACTATTTATCCAATTAATAATCTGCTGATATTCAAATCAAGGATTACACCTCTCGTCATAAACATTGCTAGATCCCCCTATTACAATAATTCTAGCACTAAATACAAATTCTTTGTTGTCTGAAAAGCTAAAATAGTCATAAATCATTTATTACACATTAAATAGTTTACAATAAAAGGGTGATTAATTGTTCTCAAAATCTTAACCTCAGTCAAAACATAGTCCAAATTATTTGATTGCTTTAATCTTCATTTATCTTGTTGCTTCAAAGCCCAGACTTTATCTTTTAATTCAACTTCATAAACATATCCAAATGATCCTTTTCCAATACAAGTTAAAATTTTAAAGTCACTCAATTTTATTGATTATTAAATTAATTGTTCTTAATGATCTTATTAAAAATTAAGTAAATTTGATGAATTTTTATTGAAATTTTAAACAATCTAATTAGGATCTTTTATTTCAATTAACTGCAATTTTGTCTTTAATTCCATTTCGTAATAGAAATATTATGTGGCTCTTTTATCATTATCTTTTGAATAACAGTTTACATATTTATTAGTGAAATGCTAATAATATTGTCTTGCGTATTCCAATCTTTCTTTCCAACTTGTTGCTATATCATTGCTTTGAAAGCCATACCATACTGCTTTATTGTTATCCCTGATCTGTCTTCA
>NW_001799599.1:382972-405512 GCF_000165425.1 Paramecium tetraurelia | reverse complement strand
GCGCATAGACTCCCCAACCCCAAACCCCAACCCCAACCCCAAACCCAACCCCTTTTCCAAACCCAACCCAAACCCCAACCCCAAACCCCAAACCTTTAACCCAAACCCAACCTCAAACCCAACCCCTTTAGCCTTCTCGTAAACGAGAGAGATATAACATAGAGAGAATTGTTATAACTCTCTCAGTTTAGGGGGGGTGACCAAACCCAACTATCACAATAGATTTAGCCTCAAATTATAGAAGTTAATGTATAAGCTGAGCATAAACAGCAACATAACTACTTCGAGGAGGTTAAATTTAATGGAAATACAGATTAAAGCGTGATAAAATAAACTTTATTGGTATAATTATTAATGTTTACTAAATATTATTATTAGTCAGCATCATAATTACAAAAAAGTGCGTAGTTTAACTGACTTTTATAAGATAGAAGATATTAAATATATTGGATAAATAAATCAATTATGATTTAGAAAGGTAGTATCTATATTTTCGTTTATGATATAATACATCTACAAATGCTAGTTAACAATATTCACCTACAGGTACAATTTTAACAAGTTTCACCTAGTAAACAAACTTTAACCCACTGCTTGTCTTTGACCAGATATTTGATATAGACTCGATTTTAGAACACTTACAAGTTATTAAGTGCATTTATAAAAAATGACGGCTCAAATCAGCCTACCCAGTTGTTGCCATACTAAACTATAAGGACGAGCATAAGGTTTAAGTTGCAGCGTCAATTCAGTAAACAGGAAGGCATTTTTTAACATGGATACTTAGTACATCTGGATAATTTCTAGGTTATTCAGTATGTTTTCTATTTTCCAATTATGACATCATAACAGAGAGTCCGATTATTTGATCAGGAGATTTAACAACCTGAGACAAAGAGTGAAATATAAGATTTAGATAATAGTAACTCAATTCATGTATATATTCAGCTTTCATGCGAATTGACAAATAGAGGTTGATCTCATTGAAACATAATCAAATATGAATTGCGCCTACTATAATATTCACTTGTAAATCAATAACAAATTTAGGATGCCGAACATTTATTGCAACAGAGTGGAGAGAACAATATGCATTATCATCATAGTGAAATGTTAAAAAAAAATTAGTTAATATTATAATATCTGTTGGTCGTGTTATGGATATTATTGTTTGGTAGGCGCTATCAAACTTTTCCATTTTGCTGCAATATAAACATTATGTTTCGAAAAAACAAATTTATTATTACCTACTCTATAATCTTTGTGAAGCCATCTAAAAATTAGCGGATATATAGTGCAATTTAACAAGGATCAGTTTAAGGATGTAAGAAGCATTGGCCTTTTGAAATATGGAAGTCTTTGATCCTCTTTGAAAGCATTCAGATTAGTCCTACAAAAGGAGGCAAAAGTGTCTGTACATTTTTGAGTTTACAATATCCTTATAAGCATCATTTTTGTATTCATTATGAAAAAGTATTATATTCAAACAAGATCAGAACAATTTAGTACAATTCATTATTAAAGAATGCAAAAAAGTAGGAACCAACCTGGTCTAAAGTTGAAGCCGATTTTATGTTATCATTAAGTGGATGCGGTGAACTAAAGTGTGCTTGTGAATATTTAAATTAAGAGGTCTCATCTTCTTGTACATGTACAAGCAAACAATCTTTTAAAAGAAAATACTAAATTAAAATATATTCTGCTATCATCGAAAGGATGGATCATAATTATAGTTTGATGTGCAATTTGCTTTAATTTGATGATGGGCATATTATATCAAGTGATAAATATTTGACATTATATTGGTCCAAATGATTTGTAGAGTAGCAAAGGTAATTTACCTAAAGAAGATATCAGAAAAATCAGGAAAATATATGTAGCTCTACAAAATAAACTGGAGTTGATGATGCCTGACATTAATTCCCATAAATCAACTACCTAATAACTAATATAGTGTTTAATTAATAAAATTATTAAATCATGATAAACTACTGAGTTTTGTGGTAGGATAGATATGAAAATACCAGAAGATTAAGGATATCTGTCCGATGAACAATCTTATTGCCTTCAGCAAAAATTTTAATTCCATCTGTTCAATAAATCTAAGGGTGTTCAATCTCAACCTTATAGATGGGCATTGTTATAAATACCATATAATAATAAGTTGTTTATTTTTAAATGAAAGCTTTTACATAGATATTTTAGATGCATAAATTCATAAAAACAATTAAATAAATACTATCCTACTTTTTTATTAAGATTGAATGATTTGCCTCTAAATTTTTTAATGATTAGACCACAGCCATCTAAATTTAGAAACAATTGGATCGAGATCAAACCAATAGAAAAAAAGTTGCATTTTCAGTCCTAACCCTTGATCTCAAAAGGGACGAATTCTAACCATAATGAAATTAAAATTCATTTCCATTCTAAAGCTAATTTAAAAAATTAAACCTTCAAACATATTACGCCTAATATATATTTTTACTTTTTTCAAATAGCCTAAATTTCTCTCAAAATAACACTCCTATTTTGATAAAAGAAATAGGTGAGATTATTATAACTTGCTTTGAAAAATTCAGGTCACAAATTATTTATAGGAGGTTTTTTCAGATTATGGTTTGTTGAATAAAGAAACATCATATATAAAATTTTTATTATTTGCTATGAAACAAGTTCAAAATCTTGCCAAACTAATAAACTATTCATTGTTGAAAACTACTAAATTTGAACATAATATCCCATTTTTTTTTTATATACTTTTATAATGAGCAGAGTTATCGAGATGCTCATTTAAGATAGTAGAGCATTTTAAAGCATTTTCTAAATTGGCTTTTAAATTCTTGGAAAGATAAGAGCTTCTAAAATAATTTTTAGTCTAAAATTTATTATCTTTATGCCGTAGTATTGGGCTCAGTTATAAACTAGTTTGAAAGAATGTTAAAATTGGATACTAAGCAGACCTTAATTGAAGCAAGTTCATTCCCTAACTCATCATTTATATTGAAATTTTTAAATAAAAAGTCGTTTCTCTTTTATGTATATTTGTACACCCATGTTTAATATTGATTGATATGCCTTTTAGTAATCATATTTACGCCTGTCAATTTTATGAAATATTTCTCCTTTAGCTACTCAAACAAATTCGCTTATTAATTGTATTGAAAAATATAAGAAACACTTTATTGAAAAGTTGGCTTTATTTAGCTTTCGTTTTACTTTAACAATTATTATACAGCAAAACAAATTTACGGGCTTATTTAATTTTATGGTTTCATCCTCAGTCGATATATTATTACTTCATATGAAATTGATCCATTCGTTAGTTAAAGCCACATTGTACTTTGAGTAAATGATTCATGTAAATAAGCTTTTCATTTTAGAATGATGATCAACATAGCATACATATGCACTTAAAATTTAAGACAATCTAAATTAGCATCAGGGGAGGAGGCTACTTTAACTAGTAGATCCTCTGGCTATAGAAGTACTTTAAATGGCAACATTTTTATGGACAGGCTGTAAATTAGTAATTGTCTTATAAGTGTGTCGAAACCTCAAGCATAGATAAATTTGCATAGTTTTTGTAGTTTCTAATCGAATTAGAGTTTTTTATTGTTCAAAAAGTGCTCAATTTAATGCTATATCCAAACAAATATGTCTTTATTATGAAATGGATCTGTGCAAGTTTTACAGAGTTTACTTCAAAATCAACACTAAAAGATGACGGACTAATTAGCTGTGCATTATATTTAAGCGAAGACGGAAAATATAGTTTAGATTTTGATCAAAAGTTTTCAGTAGGAAGTTTTCTACTATTATCAGTCCTTTCAGGATACGATTTTAGAAATAATAGATAATTGGTAATAGGAAAAAAAGTAATCAAAGAAGTCCTACAAATTTCTCCAAGACAGCTTATACCAATAAGAGTTGAAAAATGTTAAATTACCTACTAAAATTAAAAAAAAGTTCGTTAAGCAAAGCTAAACATGAGAGAATTGGAAACATGTTTAATAGAAATTTTGATATTTAGACACTTCATTAGAATAAATATTATGACACTGAAACAATACATAAATACTTATTTATTTAATCTTAACAAGTTAAGTATTCCTATAGTATATGAATTTTTTTATGCAAGGTTGTAGATAGAAACCTATTAGTATCTAATAATTGGGTTGTTTAATTATTTGTACTATAATATCCATTAACTTACCATGAGCTATTATCAGAGGCAGAGAGTTATACAAGATCTAACTAACCATAATGAATTTGTGATTATTAAATTAAAGTATACAAAGTATTTAGTTTTTATTAGCATGTTTCTTAATCTAACTTCTACAATTAGAGCAGCAGAACAATAGATTTTGAGATCAAAGTATACGCATCCTATTTCTAAATAGTTACATAAAATTGCTCATCACAAGTAGAGCAGCACAACAGATAATAAAATAGAATAATATGTCTGATATAGCAACAATTTAGAAGTAGAACCAAGTGCAACCAATTTTGTCTATGTAAATTACACCAAACAACTAAACCTGGAGAAATGATGCACAAAAAGAGAAAGAATTTGACAACTTCGATAATTTGTCAAGTTGAGCAAACAGTTCAGATTTGAAAACATAATAAATGAATAGGAAACAAATGGCAAGCTCTTCATCTCCGAATCACAAGATAGGAATAGAATCTCTGCTGGAATTGTTTTATGATTTGCTTGTTGTGCTTCAAAAGAGATGACAAAACTTTTCATAATTGATTGATGTGTCTACGTATGTCTATGTTTGAAAATACTTCGTAATCAATAATGATTCAATTATTTTATTTAAGCTATATGTGTCATAGTATCTAGGGATATAATTTTTAAATTGGCGTAGCGAGTATATTACATGGTTAGACTCTGTATAATGTTCAATCACAGATAATATCATATTATTAAAGTTAAGTAAAAATGGAAATAGAGCGAACACATCACAAGAGCAAATGTTAAGTAGTAGCTCTTTATTGGCAGTAGCAATATAACAGAATCATTATATTTGTAATGACAAGAAATTGCTAAAGAAAATGATTAAAGCAAATAACTTAATCAAAATCTGCATTGATTACTGATGGAGTGTACGACTTGGAGCATTTACGACAATGTATAGCAGAACGGATGGAACTAACAAACATTGAAATGATACTACAGTCTTAAATGGGAAGATATATACATAAAAAATGAAAGTATTATCATTAGAAGGCAGGTAGCATAACATAATGATACTTTTACAATTTGAAATATACCTAAAACGATTTCCAATAGTCGGATCAGGAGACGGACATTAAGCAAATGTAAGGATGAAGGTAACAGAACTGTTATTCTGTATTCGATATGACACTAGATTGTATTTGGTTCATTCCATTAACAAGAGCATCAACTTTATAGTACATATTTTAAAAGCCTAATGATATGCATCAGAAGAGGTAGTAGATGCACTGCTGTATTATTATGCAACCTTATTTATGATACAACTCTAGGAGAAAATGCACTTCACAAAGTAAGGATGTTGTAATTAAGTAGATGAATTTACAACTACAAAAGATTTTGGTAAAGGGTTGTAGAGCGCGATTTGATTCTTCACTATATAAGTCAATAAGGTCAATAAGTATCATATATCTCAAATATATCTTAATCAGTTGTGGATTTCTGAAATTAATTACGAGCATAGAATATGGCAAAACTTTACAGATAGTGATGTTGATTCAAGTTGCCAGAATAACAATAATACTATCAATTCAAAACATATATCAGATGTAATCATTTAAGGCATGAGTAATATCATCAAGCTTGAATTACCAAACATTGAATAATTAGTTTCGGTATGCCACAAGACCAGATGATAAAATTTCTCTGAAACTAAGCTATTTATTTATCAGCCAAGGACAAAATAAACTAACGCTGAAAAGTTACAATATGAACAGGCAAGGCAGTATCACACGAAAAGTTTCATTTTTAGTTTAGCCCAATGTCGCATAATGAAAGGACAAACCTTGCATCGTAGAAGATTCAATTTAACTTGGATCATATCATTGAACGATATTTATTCACTAAGATGTAAAGACAAGTTCTATAAATTTAAGATAGATGTGCTTTTTAATTACAATAAGAATTTGTATAATTATTTCAAGAGAGCAACTAAATCAATATCTGCAGTGTCGATACCCTCAATCCAAACTTACATGTTGCCTTCGACATCATTCACAAGTTAAAATTTTTTTAATACATAATTTTTGAGTTTACTTGAACTGTTCTGATGAAAATTCGCAATATCTTTAGATTGCTGTCGATTAAACTTCTTATAATAAAGTTTGAAAGAATTTATAATTTTAAAGATGTTGTTATTTCTCAAAGTATTTTAAAAATGCATGGACATAATCAAAATTTATTGTGCAGTTAATAGTTGTAAGATGTCTGCTTATTAATAGATAGTAATCTGCATTAAAATCAATTTGAAAAATCGGGGTGTTAAACTAATCTACAAAAAATTACATTTCAATACAGGAACTTTTCGTTAAATTTTCACTTAAGAAAAAAACCTTTCAAAATTATCCTTTCAATTTCTAATCTAAGTAGACAAAACTCAGATTTAATAAAACAGGACGGATTTAATTTTTTTTCTAAATGAAAAGGCAATCTCTTAACTAATATTCTTTGTGGAAACTCTAATTTTGCATTCTCTGGCTAATTATGATATGAGAATTAAATTTGGAAAAAAAATCATCAGTTGAACTACAACTTTAATTAATGGAATCTCCATTTAAAATGAATAAAGTATGCATTATGAGGAAGAGCATTCAGCACATGCTTCATTATTATAGCACCAATGAAGTTAAAGCAAATTTACTTTAGTATTTATAAAAAATTTGAGCAATTTAATAACCTAACTGAACCAACTTTGATCGCACAACTATACACAATTAAAATGAATTATAAGAAATTATGATTTCGAAGAATATGTAATGTAAAGGCTCAGTAATAGTTGGCACTTTAAATTAATTAGCTCATTCAACATGATTTTGACTGAGCCAAAAATAGAAACAAGTAGTTTCAAAAGTGGGCTAATTGAAATATATAACATTTAAGGAGCAACATCTTGCGAAATGTAAAATTAGAGAATTTAGTAAAAATATTAAACATAATCAACATATCAATCATGTATCATGGAAACAGGATTATAAAGTATTACAGGTTCTTCATTTTGACTTCACATGAAATATTACAGTTGATAACAAGCGTCAAGATTTAAAACCATCTCGATATTTAGTTGTGTTTTTTGCAGGATTAAATAATACACCGTATTATTCTTTAGAATATCAAGTACTCAATAATTAAATAATGCTTACGCTGCGAAAAATCTATAAACTATGCATAGTTTAGAATAGAGGTCTGCAATCTGAAAAATATAAAAAAATTACAATCATGAGTCATATTTTATTAATCAAGAATTATTATTAACATTAGAAGTAAAATACAATTATTATTAATTAGGCTTCCAAAGATACTATAGAATAAACCTAATTAAGATTGACTTTAATTGCTAATATTTCCACATTTTTTGCTAGTTAATAAGTAATTCTAAATAAAATGAATTTAAGAAAGCGTCGAGTAGGACAGCCACATTATAGAACAAGAGTTAGTAGGAGAATTGTGGTTCAAAGGCTTGTAGCTTCATGTACAAAATGCTCTCCAAGTCAAGGGAAGGATGGGTAGATAATAACCTGAAATAAAAAAAACAAGTATCTATAGAGTAGTTGATAAACTACTTTATGAAAAAGAATGCATTCATACAGGCGACTGAGAACATGTTTTATTAGCAATTGAGTTTCTTTTCATTGCTGATCAACAATAGATGAAAAAGCTTGTAATTAGAGTAGCTTTTTATTGATATGGATTCAGTTCATATGGAATTTTTGCTTTTTACAGTTGACATTTGTGATTGACCTAAAGAGATGAAAATAATTTAGGATATTCTTCAAAACTGAATAATTCGGTTTAAAGATTTTTTAATAATTTCGAAGATGATAATATTTGTGAGATAGAATGAGAGTATAAACTCAACAGTGTCAGATCTATCAACACATCTGAATTACTACCCCAAACAACTGGCATTCTAACATTCGCATGCAGTAAATTACCTAACTTGCAATGTATCAAGGGTTCATCAGAAAATACGAATGCTTTTCTGCTTTTGGAAAATACGAAAGTATGCAGAAGTTAAATTTATTCAGATCAAATTGAAGTGGAAGGTGGTACATGTTTGAAATAAAAACTAAAAAAAGCTGAAATAATCAAGTTATAGCAGTGATTATTCAAGTTAAAAGTTGAGAAGTAATTCAAAAATTTCATAAACACATTAGAGGCGCTATTGAGAATGCTTAATCTCTTTAGCAGTTGGTATTTTAACCAATGAAGGAGAAGAGCAATAAATTTAGGATTAAGGAATGATTATATAATCCATATCATATAGTTATATTCACATCTGTGCTAGCATTTTCACATTAGATGTTGCTTAGGCGGCTGGGCAATATTATCATTATTAAGAAAAATAATTTTTATTTCATCACATGAATCGAACACTATTTGAAAGTAGGAAGCACATTACAAGAGTTGCAATAAATTTTGCTGGCTATATGAATTAGCTTAGATCTAATTCTGTTGCACATAAAGTACATAAGAACTAAAGCATTAGTAAAGAAAAAGCAAACATATTCCTTATATCCTAGTGATTAATAATAGTGCAAAGTCTTCATCAAATACTGTATAGAACCACTACTAATGAATTCATTTACACGATAATAAACAAGATATACCAACTTAGAATTCAGTAGCTGTAGCACCTCAATTTTTATGGGTAGAAAGAATACAAACGTCAAACAGCCAACAATTAATTTAGCATAATTAGATTTTGTGACGCAACCTTGCTAACAAGATCCCTGTAGTGGCATAACTATTCTACTTTTTTGAAAACTTATCTTCCGTAGACGAAAAGAAGTAGTAAGAAATATACTAGAGAAATAGCTCCAATTTAACTAAATGCTAAACTACTCACAGTATAAAACTGAGTGCATTAGGATTTTAAATGTACAAATTAAAAAAATATATGAACATTCTTTACTGAAATAGAAAACAATCTCTGAAACAAAGCACAGCATTTCTGAACCTTTTCTTAAGGTAGTATGATGAAAAACATCAATAAGTGCTGTTGAGATGAGTTATCAATAAGTTATTAGGAATCACAGGTGAATAATATTCAAGCATATATATTTTGGTTTTTAAATTTTACACATTTTATCAAACGTTTCCTCCATGTCCTCATCAAATTATATTTTAGATAATTCATGAAACTATAGCCCAATTTATTGAACAATATCAATATATTTAATATATGGTTTAATCGATATAAAGTCAACATTAACAACTCTAGGAATTATATTAAGAGACTTCTAGTGTAAATATATAAAAGATAAATCTATACTTTGTAAGATTCAAGTTTTCTTATAAAATTAAATAGAAAGGCTAAAATGTTTTGTAATAGTAGTTAAATCTAAAATTCTTTTCATGGCACAACAATGGTTGTGATTTCAATGTTCTATATATTTCCCATCAACATACTCATTTTGAAAAAATGTCAATAAATGTTAGGTAATGTGATCTTGTGACAAATGGCACAACATTTTAAGTTGAATTCTAAATAGCTTCTAAATTAAAGAACTACTCTAGCATAAGTTGTCAAAAGACTTTAAGATTATTCATATGAGTATTCAAGAAACATTCTTTTTGTTTAAGATAAATCCTGTATTTTTTAACAATTATTTGCTGTAGTGGAAGCATTGAAATTATCTACATATTTCTCTGATAATACTGTATTAGGTCTTATAATATACTCGACAGCATCTAAAGTATAATTGATATCAGTACTAAAATAGTTTTCACAAGAAGAATTTTAAAAAGTACTTGGATTTCACATACACTTCAATGAGCGTTAGAGTTTTCGACTCAATTAATAATGCATCTATCTTTACATAATTATTGCGTGCTTTGATAGAGCGATAAGTATTTCTGGTAGAAGTATAAAAACAATAATAAAAAAAGTCATTTACATTGTAATACGAACACAATTTATAACAATTGGCTTCAGTCTAAGAACCTATTCTTATTGAAAATTACTACAAGATCTTGCTTCACATGCTCTGCCTGTTCCAGTGCAATAGTTATAGCATATAATATAATAAGATCAAGTACCATCAGAGTTAGTTGTGCATTCCAAATTTCATTAGATACATTGTTATGATTGAATATTTGATATACCCTGAGTTGCTAATTAGCAAGTTCTAACTATGCATTTAGAGCTTCTAGAAGTTGTGCATGTCGTTTGTACAATTTGAATATTTGATGGTTCCTAACTAAGATCCATATAATTTATTTTTAGAATCTATCCAAGTAGATCCTCCTCCAAGACAATCACTCATCCAATTATTGCAATATTTATTGTTGATCACCGTAACGAAGCCTCATTATTGTACAAGATTTTGGTTTCACAAGCAGTACCTGTAATCATGCATTTTGCACAACTTATTGTTGTTAAATAATATTAGTGTTTCTGCGAGTTTTCCTGTTGCAAGTTGAATTGCAGCAAACTAAGCCATTCTGAAAAAAATAGTATAATTTAAAGTTGAAAATACTAAATTGGCATTCGATTGAATTTTTTACATAATATATAGGGGTTGAATATTAGCAAAAATCTCCAAGTTCTGAGAGGTGATTGAAAACTTAAAGGATATCTAGAAAAAGATGTGAATTAAATACATTCATATAAAATGTAAGCACATCCCTTTGTTTCCAAACATTTATCGAATCCGAACTTAGTGCTATAGATATAAATTGTAGTAGCGACAATGTTGCTTGATTCTTCGGCCATTGATTTGATTTGATTTTTATAGCAAGATTATTCAAATAACTGCGTACATTTGTAGGGTGAACCTAAACTAATTTTTCAAGGTTTCACTCTATACTAAATAAATACACATAAATAAAAAGAGCATTGCTTACTTCTTATATATTATAATTTTTTATATTTGTATAACGCAAATTATACATGAATTAACGAACAAACAAAAATGGATAACTAGAGTAATTTAAAAACAGTGAATTATTATAAAACCTCTTCTTCTATGCGTTTTATTAATCAATCAGTTCTTTATTAAGTAGCCAAAGCAGAATGCGACAACAAATAAAATAAAGATAATCGACTTGCCTTTTTTTAAATCACTACTTTAATAACCAAAACACCTACTCTTCTTCACTAATCCACTGATTATAACTTAGTTCAGTAATCAAGCTGCAAGTGTCTTTGATGTATAACAATTCCTCTACAAAAAATTAGTTCTCAGAAAATCGAAAAGAATAGGTTTCAAACCTGATTGAATCATAGTTGCTGAAACTCTCTACAATTCTGATTGTACTTATCGTCAAAAGTTAAAAATTCCGATCTCCGATCAAAAGATAATTTATATCGAAATAATGTAACTATGAGAAATTAAAAAAGGAACCTCTAAATACCTTGATCATCACAAGCCTGCAAAGGCGAAAAGTAGCTTAGTTTGGTGAAACTTCTTCTTTTCCTCCTCTTAAGTTAATTATTACTCCGTTTTCTGTCATATTGCTCTTCTTCATCCTCAACAACCTTTCAGAATTTCTGCATCTATATTGTTCAACTATTTTGGGCTTCCTTAATTAGGAGTGGAATAAATATTTATGCTTTTCTAAAATGAACTATTTAGGATGAAGTATTTCTTTAGTAAAAATGATTTATTTGGAATTGTATTTTAAGAGTCTAGACAAATTTGAAGAAGCGTGATAACTTTTTCAAAGAGGAGTAAAATTCCTATTAATCTGAATAATTAGGCTTCCCTCTTGTATTAGTTGCACTCTTTCCAACTATCTTTGTACCTTTCTAATATCCAAACATCCAAACATAGGTAAATATTTCATTTTGTGAGAAAAATTAGGAGTAAATCCATATTACTGAATGATTAGATTATCTTCATGTCTGATCCTTTCTGCCTCTGCAACTAAATCAGATCTTCTCAATAGCAACGCTTAATTTTCATATCGATTTAACTTTAAAATGTCTCACCTTCTCCTTGTTTTTTTACATGTAAGGAATCTAGCTATTTGTTCATCTCTCTACTTCATCAAAGCTGTTGGTTATAATCCAAATTTTTCCAAAATTCATCTACCATTTTGTTAGCTGTAGATTTAGCTAAACACAATATCCTTTTATGAATCCTCTATATATCAATCTCCATTTTCGAGATCTTTGATGTAGTAGTTTTTCATAAGTAAAGCAACATAATCAAAATGTCCATCATTTCTTCCACTCTTTTATCCTCTAATGTTAATGATGTATTATTAGCTTATTTAATAAATTGCTTACTACCAATAATATTCTGATAAATCTCACCAACCCTTTTTCTAAATAACTTCATCATAATATCCTCTTGCCTTTAATTTATTCCCATTCCAATAGTCATTCCACAAAACAAATTTTTCATTTTTGTTTCTGAAACTTCCTTTCCTAACTTCGTATTTAAGTTGCAAAATAGTATTTTGTGAAAACCCGACCATAGTACTGTATCACAGGTTAGGAAAGATAGATTCAGGGATAGCAAAAATTAAACTCATTATTTATAAAAGTTTCTTAAATCTTGGTACTCACTCTCAAGAATTAGCGCTTAAAATTTTGTATAATTTGATATTAATAATTAACAAAAATTATAATATTTTATGAATAATTTAGTTCCATTTTTGAACAATAATGAATTTAATCTAAGCAGTTAATTTATTCTTTTTGAACCTATACTGATTAGAAATTTAGTCTTTAAAAGTGTGGATAATGAATTTTTCATCTGCCCTAACATAATCAACCAAAAAATTGAAATGTTTAAATACTCAAACTATACATATATCTAATTTTAAACTGGTCTTTATATCCTCTGTTGAAATTAGCTACAATATATATATTTTCTGATCTTCAAAACCTTATAATTCTTAATAGATTTAATCCATCTACTCATGTAGAATCATCGACTTAAGTAATTGTTAATTAATTAAATATTTACAACTTATTTCTCAATCGAATTTATTGATTTTACTTATTTTCTTTATTAACAAACCCAAATTGACTTATTTAGGTTTTTTTTTAGTGAATACATTATTTAAAATTTCAATTATGATCAAGGATTTAATAACAATGGTGATACTAAAATTTTAATTTCTTGCTGTTATAGACTTGAATTATTCTTAGATGAAATCTGAACCTCACTAAAATTATTAATAAATTTTCTATAAACTTTAAAGTAGACTTAGGTTATTATACTATCATCACATATTTTGCTTATGGATTGTGGAGTAGAAATACTCCTCTTGGCAATATGAATTAAGTTGGGCTAGTGGGTATTTTTTAATTGTTTCGATCTTAAGAGCGCTACAGAATATTCAAATCAAAGAGTAAATGTCATAGGTTATGATTGTCTTAATTATGAAACAAAGTCAATCAATAGAGATATTTAATTTATTGGTGATGATGGTTAGTTCTATAAATATGAAAAATCAAAAGACAAATAATAAAATGAATTTGTTTGGCATTATTTTTCAACTATTGTATGCCATTATAAAATATAATAGAAATAATTTATTATCCAGTAACATTACTTTATGAAGTAATAAACATACACCTGATTAAGTTATATAGCATTCATAGAAACGAAAGTAAAAGAAGAGGAAGAATTAGTTAACGCATTATTGTGACAGGATATATTAGTTAGTATCACATTTTATTAAGAATCAATAAAATTAGAGTTGCTGAACATAAGGATGGATCATCAATATATAAATTTTAGGAGTTTTCTTTAAAATGGAGATTTTTAAACTTATTACTTATTATCTTTCCAAGTATATAGCAATAGATGATAAAATGTTTCCCGTAACTCTTTTTTAGCTAGATGTTTCCAAAAATTCTATTTTTTCAATACTTTTAGGAAAAAAGAATATATTTGTTTAGATTAGAAATATACTCTCTATCTTTTTCCTTTCCTTGACCATAAATAAGTAGAAATTATGGATTATATTAATCATAATTGAACTTAACTCTTTTGGACTTCCTTTTATTCATAATCTAACTCTCCAATGTATTTCTCTCCTTCCCCAGGAGACTAGTCATGGTGAAACCATAGCCCTCCCTAGCTCAATCTGTATTATTATTTGGTCTATGGGTGATCACGGTTGTTAGATATTTATATCAGTTAAACACCGTTGTTTCCAACAGTATATCACCCGTACAGCATACTGGCCTATTAAGACGGTCGTAGATGTGACTAGAATTTAATACTACAATACCTCTGACCTTTATTTTTTACCTAAAGTATTCTGCTAGTTTTATTAAATTTCTAGTAATTCACTTCAAGATTCATATGCTTTTCAATATTTTAACGATTATCATAATCTTTTTTATTCTTTTGGTGATACTCAATCGTTAATGTGATTTTTCTTAAAATATCCCTCTCAATATTGTGAAGCCTCAGCTCCTTTAACCAAAGTATCAAACAAATTTAATTGTTTTGAGTAAGCATTAGTTTCCACAATTTGATATTACTTACTATTTTACCTAGTTGAGGTTTTATAATCTATAGAGATTTCATATATATTGATCAATTATGTTTCAACTCTTAAATTAATATCATTATAATAACTTAAACAATATACTAATGTGAAAGATTAAAACTATAAAGGTAGCCATATTATAAATAAAAATTTATTATGATATTAAATTAAAAATACCAAATAATCATCTAATATGTCTTAAGTTAATTTCACATTCAGCCATATCAATAATATTAATTTGCTTCTTATTTAATTACTACAAAACTTCATGATCATTAATATTTTCTTGTGTTGTTGCTAGAAGCCTAAATGTAATTGTAGAAGCAGAATCATCAGGACCTATATATTTATATTAATTAAATTTAATTCCAACATCTTCATAAGGATAAATTGATGTTGTATGCCTACTAATATTAGTTATTAAACATGCTAAATGAGTGTTTGTTTAACCTATCAAAATTAAACTTCTCACCTTATCTTTGACACATTACCACCTAATTAAGGGGCGCTTGCCTGGATTTAATAAATATCCATCCTTCACAGTAGAGTTATTCTCATTAGAAAAACTAACTTATAAACTAAATTAAGTATAATCGTCAACAGCTCTCACAAATAAATTACCAGCTACTCCTCCAAAAAAACCTCCAATTATTCCTCCAATCACTATTCCAACAGGCCCTAAAGATGCACCTACAGCCATGCCGCCTTCAATGCCTAAGTAACCAAATCCTATTTGCACCTCCGGTTTTGATAGCAATCAACACAGAATTATAAAGTTTCTCACTTTCACTTAAAAAATCTGACAGCAACACTCCTCCAACAGAGATGGAA
This sequence comes from Paramecium tetraurelia, assembly GCF_000165425.1. Lineage (NCBI taxonomy): Eukaryota > Ciliophora > Oligohymenophorea > Peniculida > Parameciidae > Paramecium > Paramecium tetraurelia. The sequence continues at coordinate 389,980 of NW_001799599.1, read as the reverse complement.
GCCATAAGTGCAGTTAATCCGATTCCAACATAAGGAACTACTTTTCCCAAAGATTTTACACTTTAGGCATACATCACTCCACCTTAAACTGAAGCAGAAAACAATATCCCTTTGCCTAGTTTTTCACCATCAACTCCATCAATCATGCAATCAACTGCTAGACTCCCTGCTGTTCCTGCAATAGCTCCACCAATTTATCCCTATGCTTTAGCCTGCTAGAATTGATAATTCATTTCCTTGGCTTGTATGTTTTTCATGTTAAATTTTACATTCTATTAACCCTTTATTGATTATTAAACTTCTTAGACTGTTACTGAATTAGTTTCTGTTGGTTTGCCAACCGCTTTCCATTTATTTGAATACCCATTTTTACCTTAAGCGTCGATTTTTTTTGTAAATGTCAACTCATTGTTATTGTTTGGATTATGATGCATTAGCAATTTATTTCCATCCGAAAGAGTTGCTTCGTATGCAAAATGACCATTCTTATGTTATATTTATTGCAAAGAAGTTATCTTCTAGGACTTAAGCTATTAATAGGATAACCCTGCTGTACTGCCTTAATATACAGGCTTTTATTAGAACAATGGATCATCTATGTATTAAGTATTTGTAATTTTTATCTTTGGAACATTAATTTGATTCAGCATGAAGTTTTATTATAATTATTACAAATATTCTTTTTCCTACTCTATATCGATAATTCCTTTTAATACCAATGTGCAAATATTTAGTTTAAGGATTTCATCACTTCATCAATATGTTCTTCAAGCAATTTATATTGATTGAAAGCTAATTAGTTTTAATATTCAATTTTAACAACTTCAATATAGGTTCTAGTAAGATATTTAATTTGACTCAAAATATCAGGGTGGTTTGAATGAATGAAAATCTTAGTTAATTAAATTTGAATCTATTGAAATACATTTTCCAATTCCTTTTTAATTCTGGAGAGAAATTTTCTCCAATATTATCCTTAGATTTGGTTGTCATTTGTACAAAATGATAGAAATTCAAAAATTCTTTTACATTAAAAATTCACCAATGTGTCTATTTTAGGCTTTATTTTCTACTCAACTACTGAGTCCCAATAGGTCTTTCTCATCAGTGGATCAAGTGCAAAAGCATAGTTATTCTTAACTTATTTGATTGTCACAGTGTAAATTTATTGATTTTAAATTTATTGCTATTATATTTCTTAGACAATAAATTCAAATTATGGGAATAATATTACTTCTTCTTCCTATGAAAACTGGGAATGATATTATTGTAATTTAAAACAAGGATGAGGAATTTCTTCATCCAAAATGATGTAGTAAAGTATCCCATATAAATTATTAGAAGAAAATGTTTCAGCAATAACTTTAGATAAAGATGTGCTCGTAATTGTATTCCAAAACAATGAAATTTGCTCGTCTTTTGATTAATTTAGGTCTATCATAATTTGTTCAAAGGTGTCTTCTTCGAAAAAGGATATACCTCTAAAAAGAATTTTAAATTGATTGTTTTGGTTTTAATGTCTCTTAAATCCTTTATAAAGACACAGAATGATATTTGTAATTTGTTAATAATTATGCTAAGCAAACTATTAGTTAAATGTTTAATAAATCTCTTCTCTGGTGTAGAGATAAATTAATTTCTCAAACAATTTGAATTTTTAATTTGTTAATTCTAGTTTTTCTTTTTCTTTTTTATGTAAATCTTAGAAAATATGGATCTTTAAATTTTATTTGTTTTAAATAGAAAGCAAATTATCTATTTCCTTAAAGACTTCTGATTTTTTAAGTTTTTGGTGTTTTTGTAATTCTTCTATTACAACTAAAAATTAGATGCTCACATGATATTTTGAATGTTGATATTCGCTTGCTTGCCTTTATGGCGGTAAAAATAATTTGATGAATTCATTTTGGATGTCTGATTAATTCATACTCATAATAGCATCTTCGTGCGCACATTAAAATGAATCTGATACTATAGATTTTATTTAGAGATTATTTGCGAATAAGTCAAAATGATTCTATTTTCTGCCACAAAATACTATAATATTTTATTTTGTGTGTTTTACAAGCTAATAAGCGTATTACCCACTAGTTAGGATAGTTACATCTTGATTGCCAATATTTTATAATAATTCACATGCCTGAGACATGTCATTAAAAGCTTGAAATGCGTTTTAGTAATCATTTTGTAATTGTTCACAATATAATTTGTTCTCCCAATTAAAGATTTGGCTATCAACCCAAATAAGAATAGGATACTCTTAATTTTGTTATTAATACATGTGTACGTAATAATTATGTATTAAAATAATTTACCCCTTTTCTTCTTTTTATATTAAAAAAAATCACTGTATAAGAGGAAAAACAAGCAAGTGAGCCGAATAAAAATGTGCAACAATTTCTCTAAAATCTAATAAGCTTATTACTTACTTTGAGGAAGAATGTGTGAAATATTGCTAAAATATTGACGCCTAATAAAAAGGAAAGTTTGTTTCAGAAAATAAAATTTGTGATTCCTTTATTTTATCAGGATGGGTAAATATCCAAGAAATAGTGAAAGAAAACAATCAAATTATATATTCTTTTATAAAATTAGCAGCTAATTTTGAGGATTCGAGTTTATCTAATGATAACTAATCCCAATTTTAATTCAATATAAATTATCAGATATTTTAAAATTAAATTATAGTATCAACTTATAGCTAAATCATATTTTACTAGTATTATGAGTATAGACTTAAAGTAGAAGTTCATCAATTTTAATCATAGTAGTTAAAAAATATTAAGTAGTTTAATTCAAACTACTTGAGTATATTAATGAGAAATTTATTTTTTTTTAAATTGCAATAAAACCTTTTCTTAGTTTAATTGTCATAAAAAGTTGTTAAGAATGTGATGGCCACAACTAATGAAGATTTTCTATCTTGTTAAGAAGAATCCAAGAGAATTTATTTGCCCGGACATAAAGTAAATGTCTGTCCTTACAATAAGGTTGATGATTAAATTTGTAACGTATATTTAAAAACTAATTTAAAATTTTTTGAAGAGCCTTTCACAAATAATGATTGCCAATTTGGTTATTTTGAAGTAGATAATTAATGCGTATCATGATAGTTATTAGATAATTTATAGATATAGTCCTTCAATCATAAGGGATGATTTAATAATAATTGGTGTAGAATGCTTGTAAAATATTAAATCTTTTAGTTAAAGCCCATTTTGTTAAAATGATTTATATTTAGGTCAATTTTAATAGACAGAAAGTTTCTAATGGAGCCGATGAAAATGATGATAGTTTATATTTTTGCATAAGGTGTGAAAGAACCGCAATTAATGATATTTATTCTTTTACTTAGGCTTTTCATATAGCTCAAGCCCTTTTACATTAAATTGCCAGCTGGAGACTATAAGTGCTTATTTTTAAGTTCATAATTATGCAAAGGATATGCTTTATAGCTTTCAGGAATAAGAGGTATAAGGTGTTCTAATCTGAATTTATTAGAAGACTGAAGTGTAAAATTGATAGCACTAAATTTTCTATAATAGTAGTTAACAATTGCCTAAAACCCTATTTAAAAGCTCTAATAATTAGGGTTATTATGCCCTAATAGAATCGTATATATTGTTTTGAATACTAAGATGATAAATCTTCATTAAAAAGCACACTGTATAAAGATTTGAAAAGCTTTAATATTGATTAAAAGATATAAATTGGTTGTTCAATTTGTGAAGATGGCTTTATTTTTGACTTTACATTGGGGAATGTTTAAGAAAATAATCAAAAAATTTAAACTTATTTAAGATCATTTTTCAATTTTGATGGAATTGAAATATGTACTCTCTCAGCCGAAAATAACTTTACTGTTGCACCTGAAATTGTTAATTGTGATAAATATATCTCTTTTTATAAGGTGTTCTCACTCCTTTATCCAAGCTACAATGCATAATCTTTAGGGAAGGTTAAGTGAGCTCCATTATAACTGGGAACTGCGAATTGAGTGGATTACCAATATATCTTTAGAAGAGCACTTATGTAGTATATGTTAAAAATCCTAATATAGATGTCGATCTATGCTTTAGAAATGCTAAATACTGTTTTAACAAAAGCTGTTAAAATTGGTTTTCATTCTTCTTATTTTTTACTAACTGTTTGTTAGAAAGGTATCTTCAAGTTAGTTATTAGGAGGAAAGCAATTTTTAATATTGTAACCTAGTCGGATTAGATTAAATGCCATTAAATTATATTTTCTCACTTCATGACCAAATTAAATATAGGGATGGTTTTACTTTAACTTTATGGAAGGCTTAAAGAAGCAAATATTTTCTCTAAAGATTACTAATATGATATTATTTTGGGTTAAAGAATATTGCTTGAGTACAAGCAGTAATCAACTATGATGCAGTAGAACTCAAAAACTTAGCTTTACATTAATTTTTGGTTGAAATTCAGAAAATCCTGATAACAAAGCGGATATGACATTAAATAATTTATATTTCATAACCTCAAACTTTCTAGTCTGGCAATATTCTAAACATATTTATAACCAGCCATTACCAATTTTTAATGAATGGAAGTTTTTATTATCTAACAGATAATATAGGTGGGCCATGTTAGATTAAACAGGAAAAGTATTTAGAATGAATAATAAACTTTTAATAACATTTTAGCCAGCTATAGAATGATGATACTATAGCATTTAATTTGACAATTGCATTCTTACCTTTGAAATCACAACAATTCGCTTAGTACCAGAAGAATACTCAAAATAAATAAATAAAAAGATATAAGGTCTAAATCTGGATTATTAATGGAAATTAGTTTTATCATTTGCAACAATACACAGCTGATCTTATTTAAAATAGTAAAAGCTGAGAATTCATTTAAAGAAGCGGAGCAATTATAAAGTTATTCAAAATAATTGAAAATAAACATTGCATTATAATACTATTAAGTTAATCATTTAATTAAATTTAGGCTATAGATTTATAATTTTATTTAAACTTAAAGTTAGATAATAATATGTAAATGATAAAATTTAAAAAATTAAAATCTTTATATTACTAAACTGCTAATAATTTTCTCAAAAGGATTATCTAATAACAGCAATCAAATTTCAAAATTCAATCGATTCAATAAAAAGGAAATAATTTAAGATCAGTTTCAAGCATAGATAGAAATATAATTATTCGCAACAAGAATCGAAGGTTTTAATTAATTGTAAAATAGATTAAGATTATATTCAAAATTCTTTTATCAAATTTTAATTAGGTATAAAAAAATAAAAGAAAATCTGAATAATTTGTAGATTGATGAGTATATGCTCTTTTAAAATGATTTGGACGAAATTTTAATTTTTCTGAAATATCATTATTGGTAAATTCGATCTCTATTGCTAATTTGGACGATAACTCAACCGTATAACGAATTATATGAAATAATTTACAACTTATGTCTTCCTTTCATCAAAGATTATTAGCTCTATATATTAACTACTAATTCATCAGAAATTCGAAGAGGTTTAGTTATTCTTAAAAAGATTGTTATCATTTACTCATTTAAGATATGCTTATCTAATGATTAGATTTATATTATCTTATGCTTAAATGTAATATAGATAAGGAAGAAAGTATATTATAACCTAATTACTTAATATAAAATTCTAAATGTTTAGTGCTTAACAATCTCACAGTTAAAGAGTTCGTTTGTGTCTGAACCATCTCTACTACACTTCTATAATTCACATTTGACCTAAATTATTTGCAACAAATAAACGATATTTGCCTAGAATTATGATAAAGCTACCTATCTAATTTACATCGCAGGATGACCTTGATTTTTCAAAACAATAATAGTTTTAAACGTTTTGCTGATTAATTTAACATCATCTAAAATATGTAAATAATACATGGTTATTAAACCTAATTCAATAACGAAATACAAATTTTTCTGAATTTAATTGATTTCTTTGATAAAATTCTCCACAATTCCTTCCTGGTGATAACATTTTTATTCTAGCTATCGGAATGTATCATCAGCTTAAAGCTCCTCGACTGCTTACTAGCGCTTTAGCCTAATCTATATGATGAGCAAACTTATTTTTTCTCTTTGGTCCAAGGCCTCTTGTTGGATTTATCCAACTTGGTTTAGTCCTTCCACTATGTTCTATGAATTCTCCAAGTTGAATTATTATTGTTCTTCATTGTCTGAACCTCTCACATTGGATATATACTCATTCTACTCCTTAATACTATTATGTCTCCATTATTAATTATCTTTCTCATATAGCTATTGGAGTAGTCCTGTTAAGGTTTATTAATCCATTTAGAGTGCAATTTACTATCATTATCAATATTAAAATGATTTGTTTTCTCCTGTGCTAAAGGTCCATTAATGAATATCGGAGTCTTTTGTGAAAATTCCTTGCTACTACGTATAACAACATAGCAAGAGAATGTCTCTTACAATAATTGGAGAAGTAAATTGGTATTATGTATCTGATCTTTTCAGAGTATTGTTTATAAAATCTTCTTTTTAAATAGTATTTAGAAAGTCCCTCTTCCTTTCTGTTGACTTCAATCTTAAGGTTGATTATTAAGCGGGCCTTCAAGCTTTTGAACATAGCCAACCTAATATCCATCTCTTATTTTATTCCCTGATTTTTATACGATCTTCCTAATATTCATAGGGCCACACAATGTCTCCATGTCTAGCCAACATTCAACCATTCTTTTGAATATTCCTTCTATGTTTGCTCAAATGTCTTGAAATTTATGTTTCAACAGAAAAAGCAACTCAAGTATTTTAATGGCGAACATTTTGAAATAAGTATCCTCATGTGATGCTCAGACTTTCTCTGTTTTAATCCTTACCAAGCGATGTGCTTTATTTATTGACTTTCGAGAGTGATGAGTTTTTTGGATTATATCTCCTAGACTTGATATTTTATTTTTTAATTTAAACAATAATGATTTATTTTTTATATCCTTCACAGGAATCTATTACAGTAAA
>NW_001799599.1:184714-382822 GCF_000165425.1 Paramecium tetraurelia | reverse complement strand
CTAGAAATTTAGAATTTTAAATTAGTATCACGATGAAATAAAACTTGGTTTTCCTTTAAATTTGAATTCAATCATTCATAATAAATAATGCAGCAAAATTTAATATCCTACTCTCCAGAAGTAATCCACTAAATCACATATCTTGTGTAAATTTTACAAAACACTTCAACTTCAGTATATAAATAATAATTCTTAATATTTCTATTAATTTTATGAATCTAAATTGTAGAAAATTCTATTAGAAGAATTTTGAATAATTCATATATTAAAATTCATAAGTTGTGAAGTTTCAGGATCGTTTAACATAACTTTGAATCAAAATGTTTCTTTTAAATAATACATTTCATGAAGTATTCATAAATTAAATTTTAATAATAATTATGGGGAATTGTAAATATCAATTGAATTAAATTTGATCAATGTTTGTAAATTAGAGATATTTTCCAATTCAGATATTAAGATTTACTTATATTTTCAATCCTTATTATCTTTAATCATACAAATCATTTTAAGTTATTTTATTGTTTTGGTATGATTTGAAACATTCCCATAACATCGTATTCAAGCGCAAGATATTTTTGTTAACCATTATAAACTATAATGAAGAAATGAATAGGTTTTAAAATGGAAAAGAATAATATTTTACATTAAATTTGAGAGATAATAAAGACTAATGGTGAACATCCAAAATGAATAAAAATGGAGAAACGTATTTTAGAAGATGGAATCAATGATAGCACTCATTGATAATATTAAAACAGAGTCTATAAATTTATTTATTTCCGTAATGATATTTAGTCAATATCAACTAACAAAAAATCACATAAAAACTCACTAATTAATATTACTATAATTAATAAGTAAATTAATTTTAATACTTTTCATCTGTTAATAATTGATAAATAAGTGTATTAGTTTGAGGAATAAATAATTCAATTATAAATAAAGAATTTATATTAATCAGTTGTACATATATGATTTACAACCAATGAAATGCACATTCTTGATTGAGTAATCTTCGATCTAAAAAATGATGGAAAAATTGGTTTTATTCAAATAGTCTTAACGATATCTATTTATTTTTTGGATAAATAATTCATTAATTGCATAGTTAAAAATTATTGCAAATTTGGCTTTGATTTTTTATATCGATGAACTTATATTTTAATTTTTTAGTTATGATTTATGTAAATAATATTTAATTAATAAAATAAAATCCGGTAATTCATAATATATTCACATTGCTCGTACTCAAATATTCAAAATCCATATTAGAATAAAATGATTAATCAAAATTAGAATAGTTTTCTTCATTTATGTATCTTGATATGTCTTGATCCTTTGTTTACATATCATTCTAATCTTCAATTAATTTTTCCTTCTCATGCGATCCGTTAATTCTAAGATGCTCTTCTCTTGCATGTTCTAGTTATTCCTTCGGTTGAAATTATGTCTATTTTGAATAATATGGATTCTAAATCTGTAGGTACTAACTTCTAATATTATTATAGAACCTATTCTTGATTTAGTTATCCTAAAAAATAAATTTTTATATTACCGATCTACCCATTAGAAATTTAGAAATTTATGACCACTTCGAACCATACTCTATATACTTTTGGTATATCAATTAGTCTTCTTCCTGAGTAAAGCTATTTTATTTTAAATTTGGATCAAGTGCATTAATGAAGCGGTTTCTACATTATTTACTATTTCTATTTTTGAAAATCTATGCTATTTTTGACCACTTCATTCCGTATTATGAAATGAGCTATAATAACAATTAATCTTCTTCCGGTTTCCAAAATTAATTAGTTCTACTCTAATATCTAATTTAAATATAATACCCTCTGCCCTTAAAGTCTTTTCCATCTTTGTGCACATTAGTTAGGATTTCTATTGGGTACATAATCAGCTATTGCTATCCAATTCATTCCACAATTTCTGATTCCTTTTTTGAGTAAATTATCCTCTTTAGTACTCCACGCTTTTTTGATAATTTTCATCTTTATGCAAGATTCATCTTAGTATTCAACACTGTTTCTCATCTTTAGGTAGAAAAAATAATCTTAATTATTAGGATTTGTAAAAATTTAAACTAGCGTTTATCATCAAAACCAATCTTGTGGTATATGAACTTAATGTTTTAATTAAAGATACAATTATAATTAATAGGTATAATATCTATTATAAATATAATTTATTAAAAATGCAAATATCTAAATATGTTCAGAGCCTAGAAGTTATGTTACCTTATGAATTCTCAATCTAATTTTCAAAGGGTATATTCAACATTGTCAACTCCTTAAATTAAATTTTTAAGTCTGGAAATTTAGTAATAATGAAGTAATTTATACTTCTCTTATTCATGTATAATTTGATTTCCCAGTTAATGTTGTTTTCAAGATTTATTATTCTTATTTACAGCTCCAAGTCTAGAGGTAATCCAAGACGTCTTGTCAGGTATAAAACGCTTGAATTCCCAAAAAAAAAGGCAATTTAATTAAAAAAAATTAATAATGGTTTTCTTTCAACGACATCATATAAAATAAGCATGAATATGCTTTCATTTTCATTAACTAAATGTAATTTTCTAAAATTCCTTGATAATACTATTTAACAAGAATTTAGTCAGATTCTGCATGTAGTGAAATAATTTAATAAAAAAACTTTCCAAACGTTACCGCTTTGAATAATACTTTAAATAATTTTTACACAAAAAATTGATATTTTTAGATTATAACTAATCTGATTTCTGTAGAGATTTCTATCTGATAATTGAATTCTTTTAATATCTTTCTTCATGATTTAACAAATTACAAGTAAATTCTATTCTAATCAACAATGTATTTGTTGTTTTTAGGTGCGAAAATATTAGTAAATTTTAAAATAATTTATGCTTAAAGATGCTTTCGAAATTTAGAAACCCAATAACAGTTTATTAGTTTATTTATTGATTCTATATAATTAATATCAACGAATATTTTTAGTATGTAATAATATAGAGTATATAAATTTAAATTTAAATTGTTCCTTCATTATATTATTTTTGCTGTTGCTGTTGCTGTTGCTGTTGCTGTTGCTGTTGCTGTTGCTGTTGCTGTTGCTGTTGCTGTTGCTGTTGCTGTTGCTGTTGCTGTTGATGTTGCTATTGCTCTTCGCATCTTATTCATCCTTCTATAAAATTTTAATTTGATTTCATCATACTCATGAAATCCAAGGTGTCTTAAACCAACTCCTATGTTACACATTCCTTTTTTAGTTTGCTGCTATTCTGATTTCATTTAAATTAGTATTGGTTTGATACTTTTTTTAGAGTATTCTTCTAATCTGATATTTATTTGTATAAGAATTTGATGAGTACAAATTTTTAATGCTAAAATAGAATATTTAATTTATAAAGAAATATATAATTAAAGACCAATTAAAGCATAAGATGATGATGTAAACCTTGTAAAATAGAGCATTTTCTTTTATTTATAAGTTCTCTATTTTATTTTAATCAAAGCTCATTCATAATCTATGTCCTTCAAATATATTTAAAGACTTTTGGAAGCTAATTAAAAATTGTATATGAGGTCTCTTCTTCACCTTGTTAAAATTAAGCCCTCTTTGTTAATAACATTATCTAATAAGTAAGCTTCGATTTATATACTACTCTGCCGTTTTCCATTTACTTTATTCTTTTAAACTAAAATTCTTGTATAAAAGATAGTAGAGTTCATCAAAATTCGATGCGATTATTTTAAAGCCTCAGGATCTGAGTAATAATTCCCTACTCGGCAATCAGATTGTAAAATACTATAAATCGAATATAAAATTAGATATATTTTTAAATTAAATAATCATATCTTATCATAAATTATAAATTCATTTTATAATGTTCTCAAGACTGGAGTTAGTTGATAATTCAATTATTTTCAAAAATTAAAGCCTAAATATATATTTGAATTTATACTTAGCTGCAACTGGATCTTTTAAATTGTATTTAGACCTAATTTAATTTTCTCCATATTTTATATAAATCTCTAATTCTTACAAAAGTGAAAGTTCATCCTCCTTTAAATTAAAGCGATTTCTTTTCACATCAAAAGCTAATTGGTAATAGTATAAATCTAATAGATCTTAGTCATCTTCTTCAAATTGAATATACTTTTTAATTCTTAGATAAATATCAAACCTCTTGTTAAGCTTATAAACATTATTATTTATTTCCTCATGAAATTCTAATTTATTTAAAATATCAAAAAAGTTTATAAATTAATCTACATATGAAGTATTGTAAATAACTTCAGTTTTAGATTAAGCAACCATTAATCCAAAGTACATCCAATTATCCTACTAATTGATAAGACTACAAGCCTGCTTAATTACTTATTAAACACTGAAATTATGTTCCAATTCCACCCATAATGGAGTATCACTATGAATCATCAATTTAACAATTGGTTATTTGCATTCGAACATTAATTATAACTCATCTTTTGAAGGCAAATAAACTCTAGCACAAAGCTGGGTTTTTATTTCATCTTTAAACACTTTCACATCAGTATTAATTGATAAATTTTTGATAATTTATTTAGTATATTTCTACATATCTGGCTCTTTGAAAAATTTATTTTCAGGTTTCTATAGTTATTCAATTAAATACTAAATAAATGGTAATGGATGTAAAAGAGGGATACAATGAGTGATTACTATGCATAATCTTAATAAATAATATAGATGTTCCTTTGTGTTTCCCTCAATTTATTTGAAGATCTATAAAAATATTTCTTCACGAATTTCCTAATTGTTTTCTAATTTGACTCCATCATTAAATTTTCTACTAGTTGTTTCAAGTTCTATCGATCTTTTTAAAGTATCGATATCAAGAGCAAGCGAGCGTTATAAACTCTTGGGAGCTGTTGGTAGTTCAATTTATGCTGTTGTACCTATTAGACTACATAATATTCTCTCCAAATGTTCTTTTGTAGTTAGACTCGATCGTTTCATGTGAGCAAATTTGGTTATGCTTTTAAACACATTTAAAGCAACCCCTTCATTTGATATCTTAGTTAAAGGTTTCTTAATATTGTCAGTTTGACATTTCATAATTTTTTCAATTTAATTTCCTTATTAATGAAGTACTTATTAGCAATAATCTTTAAATAGATTACTTTGCAATATTTAAAGTAATCCATTGTCAAATTCCGTGTTTAAATTTTTATCAATAGTTGACCTAATATCTAATAGCTTTTTATTTTATTAAGCTTTTTCATAAATCACAAAATTTTATGGGTGAGGATTTTCAATTAAACTTTGAATCACAAACTTTCTATCGCACTTTTTATGCTTTCTCTTTTCTTCTTCTATTTATTATTTTAAATATTAATCTTCTTCTTATTCTATTTGTTTCTAGATCTGTTATTAATAATTTATGAATTTTTCATATTCTTCAATAGTTAATACTTTTGGTATTTATCCAAAGTAAATTTTAAACCCATTCTATTTAATTTGATTTAAATTTATCTTTCTGTTCTGCTTTTCGATTTCATATTATTATTTATTTTCTAATGCCTCATATGCACATTAATCTGAAACATCTTCAACCTTCATTTAGGTATATTTCAATTTAGAATCATCACTTAATTATGCATATGACTCCAGATCAGAATGCTTAGAGTCTGATTTTAATTTCGATTTCATAATTCTTCTATGAATTTACTTTTATTCATTGTCTAATAAACAATATGCATTGTTTTTGTATTCCTTTAATTGATCTTCATCTAAAAGGAGAAATGCTTCATAATCAGAAAATTCAACTTTGCTAAAATCCTGTTTATCCTTTTCATATCGATTTATTTTTTGCTATAACAGTTCTTATTTTTCTTTGTAACTCCTAACTTCTTCCCACGAATACACTATCAATTCTTTTAAGTGCTAATCTATTACATTTTTATCCTTTAATAAAGAATAAGCTAATGAAATATTTTTGTAGACAATATCTTTATTTTCTAATAGTCGATATGCAACACTGGCCTTTGGATGTAAATGGTTCTCAAATAAAATAGGGTTTAATATATCTTTCATCTTGATTTTCACCTATTCTTTAATTTTCCTTTTGTTTTTTTTCTCAATTGATAAATTTTGGAATGCAATTGATTCAATATTGATAATTCCTTCATTAACATTTTATTCCAATAAGAACTGTTTTCTAACTTTCCACTATTCATCATTTAGTAAGCGAAATGCAGTTGAATCCAAGAGATCATGTCTTATCAAATTCAATTCATCTAATCTTTATTATGCCCTAAATCTTTATTATTTTAACATTTCATATTGTTCTGTATTTGCAAGTTCTTTTGAAATGCTGTGTAATCCTTCTCTTTTTCTATTAATGTATTCATTTACATTAGTTATTGACAAATAAGCTTCAATGTCAGAAATATCATTGAATAAAGAAAGCTTTTCTTTATATTTTAAATATTCTTCCTTATTTTCAAGTAATTTAAAAGACTCAGGATCAGAGATATCTATATCATATCCAAATTTAACTTTATTAGATAATAATCTTAAAGGAAGACTTTCTTATTTTTATTGTGTATATACTTTTCTTTATTCTTGTTCTAATAATGTAAAAGATTCAGGATCTGATAGGTAATCATCTATTAAAAATTGTTTTTTCTACATTTATCTAGTTCTCTAATTTATTATAATTTCTATTCTTCTCGTCTTTTATTATTCATTTAATAAGGATTTTGCTACATTTTTTTTATTTTCTAATTTTTATTTTTTGTATTCGTTTTGCTATCCTGTGGTCAATTATTTATAGGCCTCTATATCACTCAAAAATGGATCCAATTAAGTATAGATTTTATCTTATAATTCTTTCATTTTCTATATTCTTCTCGATTACTTTATTTAATGTTGTTAATTTTAATCCAATAACTTAAATGCAACTTAGGTTTGATCTTACTTTTTCAGATTTAAATATTGTAATTTTTACTCAAATGTCAATAAAGAGAAAGATTCTTAATCTGAAACTTCTTTTTCAATAGCTTCAAGTTCTTTCAATTGTTATTCAATTTTATTCTTTTATATGTTGCTTTTCCTTTAGATTAGTTATTCTTCATTTAATAATTAGAATGCTGTATTTTAGATCTCTTCATAGAGTGTTCCATCTAACATACTTCGCTGCTTTAATTACAAGTGATTTATTTTGGTCTTTTTGTATTATTCTAATTATTCTTCATTCAGTAATTAATAGGAATCCAGATCAGAAATTTCAATCATATTCTCCCATTAAATTTCTTGGCTAATAGTCTAATTTTAAGTTTCTGTTTGTGGTTACTTTAATTCTGATTTTTAAGCTATTTCCTATTCATTAGATTTAATTCTTTTAACACAAGATAAAATTGCCATTTTGAATTATCTAACTCTAAAGGCTTTTTAAATTATTTTTGCAAACGTGTTTAATTTCTTGTTATGCGAACATAATAGTTTGTTGATATTTTCAAAAGCTTCCTTTTTGAAGTAGACCTAATTTTATCCAAATAATAGCCCTTTGGCTTAAGTTATCCTTTTAGATATTTCCCTTACTAATGCCTTCATATCTTGATTGCTACTAAGATGTTTTTATAATGTTATTTTTCTGTTGAATACATCTAAATGGTGAAATCTTTAATAAAATTCATTATAATTCATTCTATGAGGATAACTAGATTGAAAAAATTTGATAGAATCAAGAATTCTGTATTATTTTAAGTCCTGTCTCTCCTTTAGGCATCTAATATATAATAGTTAAATGTCTTTTGAAACTAAGATACTATTCAATTTAACTAGACTCTAAGGTATTTCATTCTATTATTCTAAATTTTCCAAAGAAGTTTTATTATCTTCAAATTAAATTTAATTATATAGTTCTGATAGTTAGTCTTAGATCAATAATTGTTAACAATTCTTAAAAGTGTGTTAAAGGTATATCTACTCAATTTACTCTGATATATAATTAGAAATCAGATTGGTCTATCCAGGATAATCTAAAATACTTATCATCAAGATATTATCATTTAAACAGGTTAAACCATTCATAACATCAATAATTTGTTACACAAACTTTTAGTATTGTTATCCATTTTCAATCTTCTCTTCTGTTTGCACAGCCTTTTAAACTTCAACACTAGGCAAATTCTGCCAGTTTTATTAAAAATATTCCATGTTCTCATAGTCAGAAGTGTCAATATAATGTAATTATACTACAAAGCCAACCAATTGTTTTTATTTATAGATGAATCTATAATTTACAACCCCTTGCGTATGTCCATATTTGTTGGTGATTAAGGACTTGATTAAATTATAATAGACAACATAATCCTTACTTAAGAAGCTTACAAGATCAGTTATAATTTATGTTTTTCCATATCCTTAATTTCCAGTAATAAATAGTTGAGAACTTTTTCCCAAATCCAAATTTATGTATGCAAAAAACAAAGAGGAGAAAATATGTGGAGGTACTTGATTAATAATTAATCTTTCATCAATGTATTTTTTGTATTGAATAAAGTCGACAAGAGTTGAATTGACACTCTAGATCAGAACTTATCTATCAAGATAAACGTTATTTTTGATTTTAGATAGAATTTCAGGTTCATTAAGATAAGGCAATTCAGTTAAATCAATTGTTTTGTGATTACTGGCGCGGTAAACTTGATTTACGGGAACATCACAAGTTTTATCATCTTACATTAAAATTCTCGCTTCACTTCTTTGGTTTAACAATTTTTATAAATTCCCTCTTTAATACTTACCTTCAATGAATACCCAACAAGGAGTGCCATTAATCATCCATGCTGTGTTTATATTCATTTCTAAATATGAATAATTAATAAAATGAAATGATACTAATGTTTTATATTAATTTAATCATAATACATCAATTGAGTTTAAGTGTCATATTGATTCGAAATAGAGTTAGAAAATTATATTGTAAATTGAGCGATTTGATTAGGCAAAAATTTATATTACAAATTATACAAAAAATGATAGTAATGTACCAATAATTTAATTATGATTTAAAATTTATTAAATGAAACAATTGGTGGTTTATAAGTGCTATTGAGACATAAAGAAATATATACAGCATTAGTTCACACAAATTAGCCAATTGATACACCTTTAGAAGAATTAGATACCTAAATAATCAAAATGGTCGAAGAAACTCCTAAATTTCCGATAGATTTCGAGATGTTCAGCTTTACTAAAACTTTTTGTGATGCGGAATTCATAACCGGAAATTAGATCATGTAATTTGACGATGTAATGTGGCCTAAATTTTATAGAAGCAGGAAAGACTTTTAGGAAATTAAGAAATAAGAATATTTAGTTAGAAAAAACTTTGTAATCTCAAAAAAACTCACTCCACTTTAAATACAAACTCATCCATTTTTCAAACAGCCTCATTACACTAATTATATCACGGTTAACCCAAATATACAAGACTCAAAGAGTTAAGATTTTGGAAATTATAATACAATAGTACCTGCATTTTCAAACTTCTTTGATGCGGCATAATACTTTAGAACTTTGATAAAATAAGAAGATAGAATTTTCTATGATGTTGGTCCTTAATGCCTTCATTAAGTTCTGGATTTGCTTGATCTTTACATTGTTACTATATATTCAGGTTAATTAGATGAAAAATTTAGAGTAGGAAAAATGCCAAATCTTGACATAGTTTAAAAAAAGCTTAGGCTAACTTATAAGTCTTAAGTCTATCCTCAGCATAAAGGACACATCTAATTTCTGGTTTTTGAAAAATGATTGTTGAGTATGTGTATCAATTGATAAAAGTAAACAATTATAGAAATTAACTTTGGTTTATATCACTTATTATCATTAAGGAATTGATCTCTGACTCTTTTTGTTTTTTGATTTTAGAAATCAGATTATTATTAGGTTTACTGAAATTAAGAAGGCAATTTAAATTTAGATTAGAATTAATTCTCAAAGGATGAAGTTTGAAATTTAAAAAATTCGACTTCTTACAAATTTCAGAATTTTTATTGGCTATGATTTAATTTAATAATTTATATAATTATCTGACAATAATACAAAGATAATATAGCAATGTCTATACAAACTAAAAACACAAAGAGAAGTATAAATGTGCATAAAATTAGATGAATTAAACTCATCCTATCAAGGCCCTCCTGGACCTGCTAGTTACAATCCACAATTAGATTCTTCATATACGAAACCCCCAAAATGGACTATCAGAGGAGGGAATTAGAGAGAAATTTTAGTTTAACAAAGCCTTCCAGGACCTGGATAGTACCACCCTAAATTGCCAGAATCATAGAAGAAAACCCTCATTCATGGAAAGTCATATCAGTTCGACAAAGAAGAAAGTTATAAACCAGGACCAGGAGCTTACAAAATAGAAGTGTCTTAGTTATCAAAAATTGGTTTTAGAATAGGAAGCTAGAAACGATATAAAGAGGATTAAAAAAGATCCCCTGGACCCGGAGACTATGAAATAATTTCTAAATCTAATGTGCCATCTTTTAAAGTTGGCAAGTAATCTCGATCAGAGAAGAAAGTGAATAATACTGTAGGACCAGGGTAATATAATATGCCTTAGTTAATGAAAACTGATGCTGGCTTTAAAATACTTCCAAGAAGGGAAAAAACTATCTAAAACATTACTCCTGCCCCTAATGCATATGAAATTTAATCATAAGAAAGAGTGAAATCGTTTAAGATTGGAACAAGTAAAAGAGATGGGATATTTAACAAATCAATATCACCTGGTCCTGGTGACTATTCAGTTGAGATCGTAAAGGAATAAGCAGGATACTCGATAGGCAGGAGTTAACGATCAGATAAAAAGATTGATTCAATTCCTGGTCCAGGCTATTATAAATTAGTTAAGCCTAGTAATGCACCAAAATACTCAATATACGAGAGACATAGGGAAAAATCAGAAATGAGTGGACCAGGACCATAATCATACACAATTGGAGATTTTAAGGATACTAAGAGAGTGATATTTGGCCATGCAAAACGTGATAGTTATAGTAGATTAATAGTTCCAGTATGTTAAATGTATTAAGGCTTAGGGACCAGGCGAATATGAGACTGATGTAAAATAAAGAAAGCCACATGTGAGTATCGTATTTGGTAGGGAGAAGAGATCATAAAGTTGTTCAGATCATACCTAGATACCAGGCCCAGGATAATATGAAATATCAACTACTTTTTATGTGAAAAAAAAATGAAATGATTTGGTTTATTGAGAACTAGATATAATATTAATTTTAACGAGTTATTGAATTTTTTATTGTTTACTATGGTTATCAGGAGTATTATTAAACCTTATATTGTGTATCTAATTGAAATACAATAAAAAACTTTGTAAAGGATTTCATCTTTTAAAATATCAGTTCCAATAGTATTTTTTCTAAATGAGAAGCTACAATTAGTAACTATTTTTTACATCAAATAGGATGGTCTAATTTAGGTTATTCATCAATTTAATAATTCTTACATTTCCAATTCATAAGCTACTTAACTCATTGTGTCAAGTCTATTGTTATATTTTAGAGTTCGACTTTCAAAGCAAATGTAAATGAGTTAGCATAGTATATTGTTTTTAAACGATAATTTGTTTTGATCCAAAATAAAGTATTGTATATTTTTAATAAATATAAAGATGATGATAAATAGATAATCTCATCTATTTCTAAGATTAACTTCTTCTCCTAAGTTCTATCATGGTGGATTGAAAGATTAGGATCGTATATTCACAAATGTTTATCGTGATGGAGATCCTTATATTCAAGGTGCATTGAAGAGAGTATGATGATGAATATTTTTAGGGAGATTGGCATAGAACAAAAGACATACTGACTATGGGTTAAGATTGGATTATAGATGAAATTAAGAAGAGTGGTTTAAGAGGAAGAGGAGGAGCAGGGTTTCCAAGTGGTTTGAAGTATTCATTCATGCCCAAAGTTAATCCAGATGGAAGGTAGATATAATATTATATTCCAGACCATCGTATTTGGTGATCAATGCAGATGAGTCTGAACCAGGAACATGCAAAGACAGGGAAATTCTAAGACATGATCCTCATAAATTGGTTGAGGGTGCATTATGTGTGGGATTTGCAATGAGAGCTAGAGCTGCATATATATATTGCAGAGGAGAGTTTTGGGTTGAAGCTAACGCTTTGCAACAAGCAGTTGACGAGGCTTATAAAAAGGGATTCTTGGGAAAGAATGCATGTGGTAGTGGATATGATTTTGATGTCTATGTTCACAGTGGAGCAGGTGCATATATTTGTGGTGAAGAAACAGTACTATTTAAAATAAACTTAAGGGTTTAATCGAATCCTTGGAAGGAAAACCAGGTAAGCCTAGACTTAAGCCACCTTTCCCAGCTAATGCAGGTTTATGGGGTTGTCCTACTACTGTTACTAATGTTGAAACTGTTTCTGTCTGTCCAACTATTCTCAGAAGAGGAGCTAATTGGTTTGCTTCATTTGGCAGACCTAACAACAGAGGCACCAAATTATTTTGCATTTCTGGTCACGTTAACAATCCCTGTACAGTTGAAGAAGAAATGTCAATTCCACTTAAAGAGTTGATTGAAAGACATTGTGGAGGTGTTAGAGGGGGATGGGATAATCTCAAATGCATAATTCCAGGAGGTTCCTCTGTGCCTATGTTGCCTAAAGAAGTATGTGAAACTGTCTTAATGGATTTTGATGCTTTGAGAGATGTCAGATCAGGATTGGGAACTGCTGCTGTGATTGTTATTGACAAATCCACTGATATTATTGATGCAATCTTGAGATTAAGTAAATTCTATAAGCATGAGTCATGTGGACAATGTACTCCTTGCAGAGAAGGTACTTCATGGTTGGTTGATTTATTGGAAAGAATGAAGGTTGGAAATGCTGATTTTGCTGAAATTGATTAATTAGAAGTACTTTAATCTTATTAATTATGTTAAGGAATTAACTTATTAAATTGAAGGTCACACTATATGTGCACTTGGAGATGCTGCTGCTTGGCCAGTTTAAGGGTTGATTAGATCTTACAGGGAAGAAATTGAAGAAAGGATTGAGGATTACCATTCGAAACACCCAGTCAAATCTAGACAATTGCGTAGTCATCCATAATAATCAGGTCATTGATCTATTCATAAAATTGAATATAAAATTTTTTAGTTTCCTTAGTTTTTTACATATAATAATAATAATAATAAATACTATGAAAAAGCAATCAACTAATAGTCAAAATAGTTCAGTTGGGTTCAATAGGACTTAGGTGTTTGAGTAAAAGGCTGAACAATCCAACCCTTTTGAAAAAACACTTAAATCAATTACCACAGACAGAAAGGCTTTGATTTAAAGTTTATTAGGTATTGAATTTAACTAATCAAGATGCAAATGCAAATTCAAATTTGGAGCAACATCCACACAATCAAAGGGTCTTCACAAAAACTATGACTGTAGAAGCCAAGGTAGATGAAATAAAATTTGATAACATTCCAGGAGTGTTATAACAGAAAAAATTTAATTATGGTAATGTGTATAAAGAAAGATCTAAAAAAAATCCCTATGTCATCATTTAATCTTTGGTTAGACGATTCTTAGCCAAGAAGTTAGTCAATGAAAGAAAGAAATATTTTTAGAAATTGCTCAAAGAAGATTAAAAGATTACTATTGTGGACAAATGGGTGAATGATGAAAAAAATTGGGCTAAATCTGTTATCTCGAAGCTCAAGGTTTAACCAAAATAGCAAAATCAGGAAAGAAAAACCATTTCTGGTTTGGATAAAAACAACCCATTTTATCACACATAGATTGAGATAATGGGTGAAATGGGTGTGTTAGAAAGAGATGATTTTATAGAAATCAATCCCGCTACTGCATTTGCTAATCCAGCCATTCCAATCACAGAAGATATTAAAATGAAAAAACCTCCTCTTACCAGACTCAGACCTAAATCTGCCTATTAGAGTTAGGTTAAACCTAAAATTATGCCAATCCAATTACCAAATGATAATTGTCAAATTTGGAAAGCATTTTACAAGAAAAAATACGGAAGAGAGAGTTTGCATGATCTTTCAATGAAGGAAATAAAAATCACAGATGACTATATCAAAATAGAGAATCAGGAAGCTGTTAAAGACAAGGCCAGAATTAATAAAGTAAATAAAATATTGGAGAAAGAAGTGCCAAAAGAACTTAAAGTTTAGAAATAAAAATAAACTTCATCCAAAAAGAAATAATTGGAAGACAGCATAGAAGATGAAGTTCAAAGTGAATAAGTCTAATCAGAAATAGCTGATGAAGTGGAGGAAGAGATCCCAGAAGAAGAAGATATAGAAGAGGCAGTTGAAGAAGATGGAGTTGTGGAAGAGATTGAAGACATCTAATCATCTCAAATCAAGGAAGAATCTATAGTTTAAGAATCCTCTGTAATTAGAGAATCTATTCCATCAGCTTAGAAGAGTTCAAAAATCATTAAGGAATCCATTCAAGAGGATTATGGAGATGATTTCGAGGTTGAAGAATCACAAAAAATTAAGACTCAATAATCTTAATATGAAGATGATCAATTTGATTCCTATCATAGTCAAATGGAAGGTGATGCTCAAAGAAGGAAGGCTACTCCAAAATCTATTAGTGACAAAGCCATAATCTCACCTTAAACATTTGTACCTGAAATCAAATCAGTCCCTATTGAAATTGAACCAGGGTGGACTACCAAAAGAGCTAATTTAGAGGCAGAAATATTACTGAAAAATTACAAGGAAAAGTACTCTTAATTAAGAGAAGTGGAAATTAAGGATGAAGATTTTGAACCACTCAAATAGGAACATAGAGATCTAAAATTCATTCAATAATAAGTTAACAATCTAATTTCCCACACTGGAGAATTCTATAAAGGTTGGAAAGATGCTGTCAATCCCTAACCTAGTTAATCAGCTGACAAACTATATGCTTAATTCCAATATGAATTTTAAAGACTCTTATCTATGAATAGTTTAGGAACAAGATTCAGCAAAATATTATAATAAACAATCGTTAAGGATGTTCCTGTTGGCAATGTTAAGAATATTATGAGTGGAATAGATTAATAAATGTAAATTGTTTAGCAAGTCTTAGAGAATCTATTATTCTAAGTGCAATAAATCTTTGATTTCAAATCAACCATGGAAGAAATGAGATTGTACAGAAAAGAAATGGATTAAAAATTATAGTGGTTACTATTCAAATAGGATAAACTTATTAATAATCAATTAGGAAAATAATTAGAAGAAAGAGATAGAGATTTGAAAAAATTCATTGCAGCTTTATTTGAAAAATAAAGATTGGAATTCGGATCAAGAAAACTAGCAGCTACTGTTGATCCTCATTCACTATCTGAAGCACTTTTAAAGAACTAAGGTATATTGTCATATAAATTTGAATAATCTGCATAGTCCAAGAAGGATTCAAGTGTTGGTAAGCAAAGAGATAAAAGAAGTGCGAGGGAGGAATCCTATTACTAGGCAGACTTTGAAGGTGAAGAATCTGAAAGGATTAAGACTGAAAAGTCAGATTAAAATATTTATGAATAATCATATAAAAACAGTATTTCAGAAGATAGAGAGGTAGATGACGGATCATAATAATCAGATATAGATTGGTAGACAGATATTAATGTGTTTGAAAATACTCAGAATTCTTTTGTTGATAAGAAAGATTTAGATGTTTAATAGATTGTTGAGTACCTTTAAGAACAATTGCTAAAGGAAATTTTGGAGGATCCATTTCCAGTTAGAGGTCAATTACAAAATTCTCAAGTTAAAAATGAGTCCAATATATCTTCATAATATAGTCAATCTTTTGAGGAGGAATCATTATCAGCTTCTAAAGAAGTAGTCCCAGAACCAAAATAGCCTCCTCCTCTTACAGTAAAGCCTATTCAAACTAAAGAAAAAGTAGATGATTTTGGCATGGGCAAGTCTGCTATAAATAGAGATGAGTTATCAAGAGAATTTGATTTGACTGATAATTCTTAGTTTCCTGAATAATCCGAAAATAAAGAGGAAGGTAAGGAAATTAAGTTGGTTGCAGATTTTAGATATTAAAATTTTGTAAAATAAATTCTTGATAAGTATGGTAAGATGCTTGAAGGAAAAGAAAAGCAAGTATTGACTAAATTCCAATCAATTATGAAAAAATACAAAAATGATAAAACCTAACCATTAGGATATTTGTTATCTACAGAGTTTAAGTTCATAGATAAAAAATAGGTGAATGAAGAGTAGGGATTCTAAATTGTGCAATCTTTGGAGGAACAATTATGTGAATAATTTTTAAAAGAATACAATGATGTACTTATATTTGATAAAAATGTTAGGGCTCAAAGTTGGATATCAAAAGTGCACTAGAATAAGCCAAGGTTGTAGTTCTGAAGATAACAGAAAAAAGAATCCCAGTAGATGCTTTTAGCTCTTCCTACAATCTAAATCAAATTTATAATCATGCTTAGAGAAAACCCCCTGCAAAAGAATGTCCTCTCAATTAGGAATTGGCTGATGTCTACATCAATGAGGAGATGGATAAATTTGGCAATGAAGTACATATAGGAATAATTATTCATAGGCTACTGAATTCATTCTAAAACAAATAGCTAGGACTACGATGGCCGACTTTGATAAAATTCTACTAAAGAAAAAGAAGTGAGGCCTATTTTAAAATTAGAATTTTCATAATAATTTGTAATTACTTATTATTAATAATATTGTAATTTTTGTAATTAATTTACTATTAAATATGAGAGACAAATAAATTTGATATATTCCAGAAGTCCTTGGAGATTAAAGAAAATAATATAAAGATTCAGTTTATTTCATTTAGAATATGAATACCGTTTTTAAATTATTAATGTTATAATTTATATTAAATGAAAAAAGAGTAGCATCAATAAAGGAGAGACACAACACTGATACAATTGTTAGTATTGTTGGGCGCATGCTTTACAATGGGCATAGTTTTATTCAAAGTTGTGGGATTACACGGAGCTTAGAATGATTTATCATTTGAGTAGGCCTCGTTGATTTAGGAATAAACATACTTAGAGCAATAAATAAAAGCATTACAAAATTCATTGGCTTAACCCAGCTTTTTAGAAGTCAGAATGAGTGTGAATAAAAAATAGCATAAATCAAAAATACATTCATCCGAACATAAACCTCTTGAGATATAGAAGCCAACAGTAGACAAAAAGGAATATGAATACTTGGAATTACCTAATAAATTGAAAGTCTTGTTAATACGAGATCCAGAAACCAAGTTAACATAAGCAGCATTGAATGTTAATGTAGGGTCATGGTATGAACCAGATGAATTTCCTGGTTTAGCTCATTTTTTAGAGCACATGCTATTTTAAGGTTCACATACCTATCCTGAAACAAGTTATTTTGAATAATTGGTGGCTAAAGGAGGAGGTTACACTAATGCATACACTGAAGGAACCAGAACCAATTACTATTTTACAATAGATACAAGCAGAACAAGTGAGGCTTTGAATGTATTTGCACACTTTTTTATAGACCCTCTCTTATCATAAGAGATGGTCTAAAAGGAAGCTAATGCAGTGAATTCTGAATATGAGATAAATGTAGCAGGAGATGGATGGAAAATATTGCATTTAATGAGTTTGATGTCAGATCCTAAGCATCCTATGAGTAGATTCACTATTGGAAATTTATAGTCATTACTTAAGCCGCATGTTGTTGAAGCCTTAAAAAAGTTTCATGAATAATATTATTCATCTAATCAAATGGCTTTGGTGATCAAGAGTTCATAACCAATTGAAATGATGAAAGAGTTCATTGAATCAAGTGAGTTCTTAAAAATTCCAAATTTGGAAATAGAGAAGCCATCGTTAGCTCATTTCGGATTGCCAATAAAGGATGTTTCTAAATTAGTAAAATATCACATCAACACAAGAGCAACAACCCTCATTTACTTTTATTAATTAGAGGATAGTACAAAATATTTTGAAACTAAGCCTCTTCAATTTATAAATTCGATAGTCAGATCAAGACATGATGGAGGATTGTACAATTACTTAGTAAGCAAGAATCTAATTGTTGATATGGATTCTCAACCATTTTTAGGTAATAATGGTTGTTTCTAATTCTATTTGATTGAAGTTGAACTAAGTGAAACATTGATTGGTCAATAAAAAGACTATGCTCTATAAATTGGACAAGCTATAATCTCATATTTTGAAGAATAAATACACAAGTTTTATGATGAAGAGTAGAATCCAACAGACTTCTTAGAAGAAACCTATAAGACTAAGAAGGCTATGTCAGATGTTCAATTTAAATTCTTGGAGAAAGACATAGACATATTCAAATTATCTCACAATCTGAATACATTCCCACCTAAATATGTATTAAATGCAGAAACTAGCTATTTTAAATATGATCCTCAATGTATATATAATTATTTAGCTGATCTAATGAATCCTAATAATATGTTGATTTTGATTGGAGATGATGGATATAAATTGGTGTAAGAGGAAATAGAAAATGAAGAATTAAAGGCCTCATTCTTATCATTCTAATAGCCATCAACTTTGTTATTGCAGTAGAGTGTTGCTGTTAGTGATTTAGATTTCATCAACTAAAGAGAACTCCAATTTTCAAATGATCTTTATCACATATAATATGATGTTAAACCATTAGAGAGAGACAGTTTGGATTTCATGATGCTTGACAACATTCCATTGAGTTTACCATAAATTAATCATTACGTCCCAGTTAATTTAGCTTTTAAATCACTATGTGAATCACAGCAGATCTCATATATCTAATCGGTTGATTCTGACACTCTGTATGATAGAAAAAACAGATAGAATATATTCATAGAAAATACTCACAAAATGCCTTTCTATTTCACATCAAAGAAGGAGTGTTAGGAGCATGAATTTGAATATGAGCAATACAATCATTTCCCATAATTGATTAAGAAGGACATTGAGGGTAAAACCTGGTGGAGATTGGATAGATCATATAGTCCAACTGTGTATGCAGGTATGAACTTTGAAACTGCTTTGGACATGAAATCTCTTAAGAAAGTAGCATTGTTAACAGTATTTAATAGTTATGTGTCTGATAATTTATATAAATCTCTTTAATAATCATTTGAAGCTGGTTATGAATTATCATTTGATTCATCAATGAAAGGTCTATCACTCGAAATGTATGGATGGAGTGATAAATTTGAATACTTTTATAAGAATGTGTTAAGAGAGATTAAGAATGAAATCAGCGATGATGATCTTTTGAATAGAGTGAAACTAAGTCAAATCACTGAGTTGAGTAACACTTTTGAATAAAAATTGTTTGTCTAAGCCACTTCTGTGATATTGCCAACCATAATTCAAGGTTAACCAACCCCTTCTTAGATGATAGATGAAATCAATTCAGTAACTAAGGAAGAATTGTCTCAATTTTAGAAAGAAATGTTAGAGAATTTCAGATTCACTACCTATTTCACAGGAAATATATTGAGAGATGAAGTGTAATCATTGCAAAATCAAATTCCCAAGATATTTGATGAATCTACTTCACATATCAGAATTCAAAACCATATTACTTAAGTATCAGATCTGACTCGCAAATCCATAGTATACTCATTAGTCTCTAAATCTACTAATTAATTGGACACAAATGGAGTTACTCTGAATTACTATTAAATTGGGTACAGAGATTAGAAGTAATTAGCCATGATGAATTTATTATATAAGATTCTCCACAATGCAGCATATGCCTATTTGCGTACACAATTGTAATTGGGTTATGTTGTAAGTGTCAAATTCAAGCCAGTTGGTTGTTTGGACAGTGCTCAAATTTTGGTGTAGGGAACAGCAAAACCTCCCTATGTTGTGAATTAACATATAGAAGAGTTCTTAATTAATTATGGACGAGAATTGAAAGAGATGACTGATCAATAATTTGAAGAGCTTAAAACTACTACTGTAAGATAGTCAATATTAATTTTAGATATCTGGATTGAAAGAGGTCGAGAAGAATCTAAAGGACAAAGCAAGAAGCACTTGGTCGCATATTAAGAATAACGATTTGGCATTTGAGGAGAAGGAAATCGCTGCCCAATACATTAACATGGTCACTAAGTCCGATCTCTTTTCATTCTATGACAAGGTTTTCACTTCAGGAAAGCTATCCCTTTAAGTGTATGGACAAGGCATGATCACTTAAACCATGGGAATCAGTGTCAATGATTTAGCCAATAAGGTGAAAAGCAATTCTCTATCGAAAGAACAAACGTATGCTGTCAGGGATGAAGTCACAGTTTCTACCTCTGATGATTTCAAGCAAAGAATCACTTCAAATTATAATTGCAATTACAAGATAAGTAATATTTGAAAATTATGGATAATCAAAATAATTCAATATAAAATTTGAACTTTTATATATATGTTAAATTAATTCGCAGTTGAATTGCTTAGAGATTTGAATTGTGTAAGAGGAAACCCTCTTTATTTTGATACCAGTCTCACTCCCTTATTTGAATCCATCTCATAAAACAGTGAAATGCAAGTACTCATTTTCTGAATTATTCAAGCTATCCCCATGCATCAATCCAAATGACATCCTAGCAGTAATCAATAGTTTTGGAACGGATGTTCATTTCTTATCAGATCACATCATGAAGTAGAAGACCAACGACTATTCCAAGCTCATTAGTGGGTATCGCAAGTAAATCTGTATATTACAATATTTATAGTCGTCTCTCAGATTCTACTAAATAAAAATTTAAATTGATGTTCAATAAACAAATAAACAATCCAATCATCTATTAGTAGCATTTAACACATTGTTATATTCATCTTTACGAAAACACAAATTTCTATTTATTATTGATTGTATTACAATCTAAATATGTGATTGTTGATTCAATCACTCAAAAAAACACTGGCATACAAATACAAGGATGGTTGAATTACCCTACCTAATTGTCTGGAATTCAATTTGTCGACGGAGATTAATATTATGAATTATAGGACTCTGATACTAAATAAAAGTAAGTCACTATAGAAAATCAGAATATTTGGGTATTCGACTTATTTGTTGAGAATTCAAGCACACAAATACTTCCCTTGATTTCCCATAAATTTGGAGACATACCTATAGTCCAATTCTTTTGTGAACAACAAGTAGGGGAAGTCTAACTCAAAGAATAGAAATCGTCATAATCACCGTCCCATCCTATTCTCAAACAATTGCATTTACTCTCTACTCGAGACCCACTCCAACCGATTAAATCAAATCTTCAAAATAAAATAGAATAACTTAAAGGCTAAAAGTTCAATGGGTTTGAATAAGAACATCATCCAAAAGTGCCTCATA
Source organism: Paramecium tetraurelia (assembly GCF_000165425.1). Taxonomy (NCBI): domain Eukaryota; phylum Ciliophora; class Oligohymenophorea; order Peniculida; family Parameciidae; genus Paramecium; species Paramecium tetraurelia. Next base: position 361,393 of record NW_001799599.1, on the reverse strand, counting down.
CTACCTCCAAAAATTTATAATTGTTCCGCATTGAAGAAAACCAATACGAATAATCCAGTGCTAAGCCTGACGACTTGGATTTATATACCAAAAATTTAGAGTCCAAATATCTTAATGCTCCCAAATTTCCATGCCTGATTGATGGATTGATTAGTTCAGAATCATAAATGTTAGAAAAAAGTCAAAATCCATATGTGCCTCTCACTCATAAGGAGTAATCTACACTCTCAGATATAAGATTATAGACCCTAAATACATAAGATTCTGCTATAAATGAGCATCTAAGTAATATGCTTGATCAGAAATAATTACAAAATATATATTAGGATTTATGTCGGGAAGTTGAGAAGCCTTAGTGCAATTTGTAGTAGAGTTAACAAATATTTCAACCTTATAATGTTGAATCTCTCTACTTTGGAAATTCTTAATAGCATTCTAATCGTAATTATGAATCATAAGACTTATTTTAACAACAATAATAATAATAATAAAATTAATTTTAATTCAATTAGCAATAACAATAATAATAACAATAGCAACCATTTAATTAACATTAAGATTATTAATAATAATAATCTTATTAATACTAATAATAATAATATTTATAATAATAATAATAATAGTAATAATAGTAATAATAATAATAATATTATTATGAATAATAATAGTAATAGTTATTATAATAATAATATTAATAGCAATTATATTAATAATAATAACTCCAATACTAAATGATGCTATATCATTAGTAACTGCAATAATATCCAAACAATCTTTAAATATAATAGCCTGAAGAGTAATACTATTTTGAAGAACCCTAATGGGAGTCACCACCAAAAAAGTGGTCCTTTAGTCCCCAAAAGCAAGATGAATCCATAGCAATCAAGAAGAGAACCTCTAATCCTGAACCTTAAAATAAAACATCCTATCGATATTCCATAAGATAATCTATAAAATAGCAAAAGAAATCAGAGTTCTAATTGTCTAATACTCAAAAGATCCTATAGAAAGAAGGTGCATAAATAAAGGACAATGAAATTCCATTCAAATGCAAACTCAAAATTAACTCTATACACCCCTATGATTTTGTTGATTTGAGATCAAATAGAGCATAGAAAAAAATGAAAGAAATAGAATAGGGTTTATTAAGCTAATCTATAAGATGTAAATAATTTTATTATCATTAGATCACAAAGATCATAACTTTAATGCTTTGTACCGTAATGAGAAGTTCTCCGATATTGTTCTAATAGTTAACGAGCATCATTATAAATCTCACAAATCAGTGTTGATTTAGGTTTCTAATTACTTTAAGGAATTGCTAGAAACTAAATAGTTTGAATTGAATTTGTAAGTTGATAACTTATAATTATTTGATTTAGTTTACAAATACATATACCTGGGTAAGCTGACAGATTCAGAATGGAATGAAGTAGGAATCAGTTAGTCAATTAAATTTTATAGATTGGCTGAGAAATTAGAGTTGTACTAATTGATAGAATAATTGATAAGCAGAGTTGTAATCCCTATGATGATCAACGAATTTGTCCTGGATTGGTATGTGATAGGTTTCAGGAATTAAAATTCTCATCTTTCTTACATTTTTAAATTCGTCTATGTTTATACAGTAACCTACTTTTCATTAAATTGCAAAACTATAATCGATCAAATTAGAGGTAGACAAGATGATTCAATGCTTAGAGATTAATAGATGCAAAATAAATATAAAAAAATATTCGATTTGATGACACCAGAAGAAATATACTTTCTAGTTTAACAACCTTTAATGTAGACCGATTTTGAAGGTGTTGACAATTTGCTATGGTTAATAACTGAGAAAAAGCAATGTCAACAAATAGATTTACTTAAACAATTGTCAATGGATCATTTATCTAATTGTGGATTTAAATATAAAGATTTCACTAATTATTAATTCGAATAGAACTTGCCTCTATTAAATAATCAAATTATTGTATATCCTTAAAGATTGTAGGAGACTAAAAAAAGGAGAAGTTCAATATATACTGATTAAGAATTTCATTATTCTGAGTCATTGTTTGATGAATATTCATTTTATCAATAAAACTCAAATACTTGTAAGATCAATAAGCTGGTTTATGAAATGAAAATTAGTAATGTAGTTGGCAATTCCATAGTGATTTCAGAATGTTTTGCCTCATAAAGTCTTGCATGGAGATTGATCATAGATGTTAATGATAAGAATATCGTTTCAATTTATTTGCAAGAAAGGGGATCAATAAAAAACAATCTAAAATACATGAATCTTGAGGATAATTTGATGGATGAATCATTGCCTTCATACACCAAATTAAATTTTATAAGTGTCTTAGTGAAAATAGCAATTCTTAATAAATAAGAGCAGAGTAACGAGAGAGTTATGTATCATACATATCCCACAAATTAATTTCACACAGTAGGGTTTGAGGAGATTCAAGCTGTAAGTTCCTAGTTATGGCTAAAGGTTTACATACAGGAGGATCCACTCCATTCTGCTCTTATGCATTGGTGTGGATATAATTACAATGAAAAGTTCTGTTAATTACCCTATTTTACACTATATTCATTACTAAAATCAGATATGTTGAGAGTGAGTGATGAAAAACAAATCTTAGGATTGTTGTACAATTTATAAAAATCTGATTAGGAATAAAATCTTGATCTTGTCATTCATCCCATCAGATATTTTTATGTGCCAATAGGAGAGATTTTCACATTATCTAAAGATTGTTAGTCAGTTCGCAAGAATAAACTATTTCAAAGCATCTTGAACTTATTATTATCCCATTATTTGGATGGGAAATAACATAATTAAAAACCAAGAAAGACCTATGCCAAGATAGATACTTTAATGAATTAATCAGATTTTAAGAAAGAATGGCTAAAATGGTTGATTTACAGTGATAATAAAACATTGAAAATTAATACTAGTGATATAAAAAAAGAGGTAATAGAGAAGCAAAAGAAAATAGAGAGATAACAGTATTAGTAGTACTTTTAGGTTTGTAATTAAACACCAAAAAAGTAATTAGAGGCATAATCACAATAATCACCTAAATGTAATATATTTTGAAAAGTTTCTTTGTTTTTAAAATTAATATAACTAAATTTAATTACTATATTTATTATTATTATTATATATAAAATAAAAATTAACAATCAACAAGCATGAATTCTAGCTAAATATTATAAGAAATGGCGACCTAATTTAGTAATAGAAATTAAATACCAAATTAAGTGAATTGATGTTCTTCATATTTAGAGAGTTGAATTTAAATTTATTCTTTTTATTTATCATTACATTTCAAATAGAAATTTTACATTACATAATTTCCAAAAGAGTTATTAATTAAAATTAGTAACATAGGAGGGACTGTTTGATTCAAAAGGATTTTGCATATGCTGGCAATGTCATCATCTTAAGCCAATTTAATATACCTTTCTGCTACATTACTACATTTGAGTTAATTATTACCTTCCATATTTATCTTAACTGACTTCTATTATTCTTGATTTGATGAACTTTCCAATAACTTCGAATCCTTTTGGGGGTCCCGAGTTCATCATATGTTGAACGATGTAATTCCCGTACTAACAAAACGATAGCCTTTCACAAAGTGGAATTAAGGAAATGTAAAGTTCCTATAATTTATCGTTGGGAAATATTTCCAAACATTTTTAAGCTATCCTACAGCCGTAAGGATGAGAAACAACCTTATCCACATTATTTGTGACCAGATCTATAATAAATTCAGCATCAGTAACTAAATCTATGATTTTTTAGATAACATGATTTCCACACTAATCGAATATGAGCTTTAAAGCATATGGTTTGATTTGGGAAATAAGTTACACTTTTTGTTGATTGAGGATAAATTCTAGTAATTTTTGGACAACTCTACAGCCAAATTTGTCTTAGGACATTTCCAACACATGAGAGTTCAATTGTTCAAAAATCAGTGTTCTGGTATTTTAATTACAGTTTTCAATTATTTTTTAGATGACATAATTTCCAAATTTGTGTTTTGATAGTAAGAGTAAATCATCAACTAAGCCTTTAAATATTTTTTCCCTTTGGTACTCGTTTCCCTAGATGAACGATTGTTGAATACTCAAAGAAGCGTATTGGTCTTGGCATTGTTGGGACTAAAGGTTGATTACATATTTGTACAATTGATGAATCAATCTCTGTTTATAATTGTAATTTTTTTGTTCTTTTTTAGGAGAAATAGCCATCTTGACAAGGATAGTACATTGGTTGTTGGGGTAACATGTATGAATGGAATTCATGACTTGAGGAATGTTATCGTGATTGAATGAATGTAGGTTAGACTGTAATGTAAAAGTTGCTGGGATCGGCAGAGGGGAATTCTTAATACCTAATTGAATATTTGTAATAATACGTTGGATCCTCATTTAAAACTGGACTCTCTCTCAGATCTTTGAAACTTTTGATGGGCTAAGGGTATTTATAAAGAACATTATTTTTACAGATTGTGAATGCTGCTGGGATTTGGTAATGGAAGATCGAAATTCTGAGCATTCTGATTCATCATCTACAGAATTAAGTAAATTGATTACCATCAAGAAGGGAACCTATCATATCTTTTTCTGATTGCTCAGTCTCTTGCATCGAATAATGTTTAATAAACACAAAAAAATTATAATCATATTCGTCAGTATTATTTGGCTTTAGATGAGTTAAAGAATTATCTAATCATACAGTCAAATTTAGTTTAAAGTAATTTCTATTTAGGAAGAGGCTTAAGTTATTTAATCAAGCTTCTTTTATTTTTTTAAGGAGATTTCGTGATTAGTAGTCTATCCGAAGTGGAAGCCTGAAATGATTAAATCGCCTTTCTATCAGTGAGCAATCGATTGATAGTTTTGTTAGAACGCATAACTTGTTGTTTCATATTTTATAGAAAACAATTTGAAGTTGGAACGTATTTATACGATTTATATGGAGCAATCTAAGGTTGCTCAGTCTTTAAACGTTGTTTTTCTGGAGTTTGAGCCTTCGTTGGTGATTCTGGAATATGCATACTTTCTTCCAGATCTGGTTGAGAACGTAGTATAAAAAGTGGATTTTTGGCATAAATTCGAAAGTTCCTTTTTTTATGATCGTTTCTCATGTATCTTCTTGCACCTTCCAATTTACTTAGGAATACATCAGCCAATCGTTCTTATTTGTGGTAGGCTATTTCACATAATTAATTTGGTAGACGATCCTCTTTAAGAGCAGTGGTCCCACACTACTCACAAACACAGCTCTTGCGACGAACTTGTGTTGAATCCAATTTAGGTCCATCCAGGTACTTTATTGATAGATGTTACCTACTATGCATATTTTTATTTTAAATTTATGGATTAAAACTAAGTGCAATCATATGTATTGGAATGTCTTTTTGTATTGTCCTAAACTATAAGGAGGATCTAGAGTTAGTGGAAAATATAGGTTAAATAAAAAGTATCTCATTAGAAGTTAGTGATTATACTAATAATAAATACTATATTATGAAATCAAGTAGGACAAATTGAGAACTTACATTTATCCTACTCTTAAAATTGGCAGATTTTGATTGAAAATGGTATTGAAATTGAAGTAAGTTGATGTTTAGTATAAAATTGGATGGATTTGGAGTATAAAATTATGTGTTGAGAATTATTAATTATTATAATCATAAATTAGGTAGTTAATCTTGGAAGGGAATAAGAGGTATCAGATGGAGTTGATTTAAAGGGTTGTCATAAATAATGAAATGATATATCAAACATTATTTTATATATTAAAAATGAGTTAATTGGTTTCTTGTGGGAAAAGCATTCTCATTCATGATTAATCTATGGATCCTGTTTTAAGAATTAACCCACATAAATCTAGCATTAATTGTTGCATTTGGAATCACAATAGTATTTGAACTTGTAAATTTAATAGATTGTGTTATTGCAAGTTGTGGCAATGATGGAGTTATAATTTTAAGTCGAGCTACGGATGGTGAATCACTTTTGCCTTTGGAGCATAACGGAAAAGCAATTAATGCAATTTCATTCACATCTTCTAGCCAATATTTAGCAAGTGGAGGTCATGATTCAATTGTGCGGGTATGGGATTTGAAAAAGAAAACTATTCAAAGTCATCTCAAAGGACATTATTCTTAAATTAATTCATTGCATTGGAATTCTGCAGACACTCTCATTGCAAGTGCCTCTAATGTAGGTGACATTCTAGTACATGATGTAAGTACACAAATAGCAGTATCCACATTCAATTTAAAAGGCTCAAAAACCCCTGGATTCAAGGCAGTTAAATTTATGAGCAAAAATCTCTTGTGCTCTGGCAGCAATGATGGGTCTGTGACAATCTTTGATCTAAATAAGAATGAATATCAATGCAATTTCTCATCTTAACACACGAGTAAAGTGACAGGACTAAGTTTTACATAATCCTTAGTCTGTAGTGTTGGAACCGATCAAAAATGTTATCTATATAGTATTGTTGATAAAAAGGTTACACATACAATTGCCTGTGAAAATCCATTGAATTCTGTAGCCATGCAAAATGACGATTATTCTGTTACTGTGGGCACTCTGTATGGATAAATCTATGTGTATGACATAAGAATGACCCAAAAACCGAAATCTTAATTTAGAGGACACGACAACTCTAGTGTTAATTATATGGAATATTAAAACATTGAATAACAATCTCAATAACCTCCTGTGTCATAAAGACTATTAAATGAAAGCAATTTGAGTGTCCAATCATAACTAAAACCTAATCCAGGAAAATCCCCTTTGATTTTGGAAATCAAGAAAGACAGTACGAAAGACTTGAGTACTTTAAGTAATAAAGAATCAATGATTAAGATTGAGTAATAAAAGCAAATGCAATATGATCAATGTAAACTAAATCCAATTTATTTAGGTAATAGTCCAATCTCGTGTCCAATCAAGTTAGTAATCTAAATTTGACTAAAGCACTAGTAAAATTGAGGATATCTCTAGGAAATATGAGGTTAGCAGAGTAATTGGTGGATAAAATGAGTAATTGTTTTATGTTTACTGCTAGCTTTACTGATGAGCAAAAGAAATACATTCAACAGTAGATTAATGAATAAACCTATCAATTAAAGAAGATCGTTTAGGATAGTGTTAGTTCGATGCATGTTGATATGATTAGATAATTTTAAATTTAACAAAATGAAATGCAATAACTGTTGGATCAATATATGAAGGAACAAAGTAATCTAGTTTAGAGAATCTCTTAATTAGAATAAGAGAATCAGTAATTAAAAAGATAATCGTATTGAAATAAATTAATAATTTATGTTATAAGTTTATCTTGTTAGATATGATTGTTTTAAAATACAATAACTCATTCCGAATAGAATCTTTTGCATTCTATTTTATGCCATATGCGTTATTGATTTAATACTACTTCTATTCTCGTGTTCCTTTTTTATTCTCCCTTACTAATAAGAAGATGTCGAATAGCAATTTATAATTGAAAAAGTAATTGTTAACTATTTATATAGGAAACTACTGATTGGAACCTGAATTTAAATTAACAGCAATTCACTCGTTACCCCATCATAGGAAAATTGAATGGTCAAGAATTTAGACTTGAAAAACATCATTATGTTAATCTTCTCGACAATAACACTTCAACCTACTTCCAGAAAACTAATTTCCATGAATTCTTGGGCTATCTTGATTATCAGTTGGCCAATTTAATGTTGCCAAAAGTGCATTGTCTCTTACTTTAGTTTTCAAAACGATAAACTTAAAAAATTATAAAAAATTTGCCGCAATGTAATAAATCGATTGGCATACCCATCACTCCCTGGTTTTGGAAGGGAGATTAAATATACTACCTGGCTGAAATATGTTTCAAGATCTCATCCAAGGATAATAAATTATATTTTGAGGGTGGGTGCATGAAAGACGGCTTCATATATAAAAAACTATCAACTGATGAAACAATAAATTTTGACAACTTATCATTGTACCTTACACATGTAGATGATCAATAGATGAATAGATTTAAATTTTCCGAGAAAAACTAAAAACCATTTATAACATCACTCCATTTAACTTTAATATATTATTGCTTCTTATTTGGCATTTCAGGTACCATATACATGATATTAATTTATTGTATTTTATCAATAAGAAAAAGGAGTGAAAATTAATATGTATGATAATCACTAATATATATATTAAATAATTATTGTCCATTTAGCATATATTTTAAATTAGGTGTTGGTTTCAACACTGAATGCTTAGGATGATTGGGCAGGAGAGTGCTGAATTAGATCTGACTTAAAGAAGTTTATTGAGTAAATGGGGGAAGGAAGGAAGAAATGCATATGAGTTTAGATGGAAATAGCGTATTTATGAGAGGGGGAGAGTGATTCAATGGGAATAAGTGAGAGAGACTTTAGAATGTGTGGAAAAATGATAAAATGAGAATGGTTTAAATTTGAATATTATTGTATATAACTATATAATCAGTTATTAATTAATTGCCTAGTTAAATAAGATATTTTGGGAAAGGGGGTGGATTTTATGATTCAAAGCTGTGAAGAAATTCAAATTTCAAACATTAAAAAAAACAAAATCCTTTTTCGTAACCGTCACAATGAGAGAAATCGTTCATATTCAAGGAGGACAATGTGGTAATCAAATTGGTGCCAAATTCTGGGAAGTCATTTCAGACGAACATGGTATTGACCCAACAGGAACATATCACGGAGATTCTGATCTTCAATTGGAAAGAATCAACGTTTACTATAACGAAGCAACAGGAGGAAGATATGTCCCAAGAGCTATTCTTATGGATTTGGAACCAGGTATGATCTAAAATTAATGAATTATAGGAACTATGGACTCTGTCAGAGCTGGACCATTCGGACAATTATTCAGACCAGATAACTTTGTTTTCGGACAAACAGGAGCTGGTAACAACTGGGCCAAGGGTCACTATACCGAAGGTGCAGAATTGATCGACTCAGTCTTGGATGTAGTTAGAAAAGAAGCTGAAGGATGCGATTGCTTATAAGGATTCTAAATCACTCACTCATTGGGAGGAGGTACCGGATCAGGAATGGGAACCTTGTTGATCTCAAAGGTCAGAGAGGAATATCCAGACAGAATCATGGAAACATTCTCAGTCGTCCCATCACCAAAAGTGTCTGACACAGTCGTTGAACCATACAACGCCACCCTTTCAGTCCACTAATTGGTCGAGAATGCCGATGAATGCATGGTCATTGATAATGAAGCCTTGTATGATATCTGTTTCAGAACATTGAAATTGACAACCCCAACCTATGGTGACTTGAATCACTTGGTCTCAGCTGCTATGTCAGGAGTTACATGCTGTCTCAGATTCCCAGGTCAATTGAACTCTGACTTGAGAAAATTGGCAGTCAACTTGATTCCATTCCCAAGACTCCATTTCTTCATGATTGGTTTCGCCCCACTCACATCAAGAGGATCATAACAATACAGAGCTCTTACAGTCCCTGAATTGACCTAATAAATGTTTGATGCCAAGAACATGATGTGTGCTGCTGATCCAAGACACGGAAGATATTTGACAGCATCAGCTCTCTTCAGAGGAAGAATGTCAACCAAGGAAGTCGACGAATAAATGCTTAACGTTTAAAACAAGAACTCATCTTACTTCGTTGAATGGATTCCCAACAACATCAAATCATCCATCTGTGATATCCCACCAAAGGGTTTGAAGATGGCTGTTACTTTTGTTGGTAACTCAACTGCCATCTAAGAAATGTTCAAGAGAGTCGCTGAACAATTCACTGCCATGTTTAGAAGAAAGGCCTTCTTACATTGGTACACTGGTGAAGGTATCTACTTTATATTAATCTATTCTAGGTATGGACGAAATGGAATTCACTGAAGCTGAATCCAACATGAACGACTTAGTCTCTGAATATCAATAATATCAAGATGCCACTGCTGAAGAAGAAGGAGAATTTGAAGAAGAAGGAGAATAATGATAATCTAAGTGATTTTTATCACAACATATATAAAATCAACAACAATCATCATTTAATTCTTAACTCTCTCTCTCCATTTCAAATTAAGTAATAACTACTTTAATTTATCTCTATTTCAGATAAATCATAATTCTATATTATCGAGCACTTAATCATATTAGTATGTTTCGTGCTCGACTAAATTATTTCTTGAACTTAGTTTCTAAATCCTTTTATATAACTCACCATTGTTTACTGTAAGTAACAATTGTTCAATTACTATTCTACTTGTTTCATAATTTTCATTCTAATATCAATTTAAAATTTGGTGTGATTTTTTCTATTGAAATGAACTTATTTAGCTTGTTCACTTTCAATTATTCTAGATTGTTGATCTACTTAATTCACTATTCTCTTTCATAGATAATAATTCGCAATTTTCTACCAAATTTGGGGATATCAAAAATGATAAAAATTAATAAATGCTCCATTTGGTCTATTATAGGTGCTATTACACAGTTATAATCATAGAATCTAGAACAAGAAACTCAAAATTTCTAATTTAACACTTTAACATTCTAGATAGTTAAATAACTTCAATGTGAAAATACTAAATTGTATATTAGTATAAGACCTAAGATTTATGAAATAATGAAGGGAATCTATGGGAAACAAACTCACACGATTAGAATTGTTGAGAAACACCAATTATTCACATATTTAATAAATTATACTTCTTATAATTTAAGATGTCATATATTAGTTTTAAGGTGATATCAGAGACGAGATATTCACAAATAGTTCGTATATGCGGTAATCATCCACTTCTTGGTTAATGGAATCCTCATGACTCATATCAATTGCACACTTCTAGTGAAACTTATCCTGAATGGGGCCACGAAAGCAAAATTCAAATTGATCCAAGTTAATAATCGTTTTGAGCTTTTAGGTTTTCGATTAGAATTCAAGTGCCTAATTCAAGATGGAGATGATTACATTTGGGAGAGCATCCCAAATCGAATCCATAAGTGCGACTTTAGGCGCAATTTCCTCTATATAACATTCGATAAACCCTCAATGAATATTAGAACATTTTAAAAATATGAAATCTCGAATGAATTTGTTTAAGAGGAGCTAAGTATATATTTGTATAAAATGCAATTTAGTGAAAGTTTAAAAACTTAATCGATCAAGAGATTATGATCCCTTTGATAATGCTTTAGATTCAGTATGATAATCATTAAATATTAAGTCTGATAACGAAAGCAATGCAGAATTAACGATAGAAGAAAGAGGACCTGCCACTGTCTCAATTCGTTAATTGGAAGCAGATTGGAGAGAAATAATAAAGGTATAATAATAACTTAATCCATTTTAGAGTCATTTTGAATGTAAACAAAAATTAAAGTCAATATCTAAATTTAAAAAAATTTCAGAATAATACGGATCTTCCGATTTGATTTTTGATTATAAAAGAAAGCGCTCTTCTTCTACTCAAATATTTACAGACTCTTATGTGATTTGTTTGTCTTTGAAGATACCTTTAAAAATAACTTTAATTGATTAATTCTGTAAAGTGACAAATAAAAAGGGTATGTTTACCGTAATTACATCTAGATTTAACAAACAAATATAAGTTTGAATCTACTTCAGATCCATATTATATCAATATGTACAATCTTTTTAGTAACAGATTAAGTTTGAAGGCAATTTGGATTGGATGGATCGGAATTCAAATTGCAGATGAAAATGAATATGCTCTAATCTAGTAATATATTTATGAATAGTACAAATGCTTTGGAATCTAATTAGATGAAGACATCCTAGGCTGTTTTCCTTAGTTGATAAGTCCAGTCTTCAATAATTTAACTCCACATTTGCGATTGCACTCGGAGGATGATTACATGGAAATCAATAAGATCTTTGCAAAATATGTTTAAGAAGCATTACAATGCACACTATTTGCAAACTAATTTAGTCATTTGCACTCGATATTCATTTTTGACTATCATCTCTTTCTGATTCCAATCTATATAAAGGAAGGATTAATTCGAAAAAATGAGAATAGACCAAGGATATGTACAATAATGAGGAGGTCATTCCCAAATCCTAAATAGTTTCGAATTCTATCATGCAGTGAAACTATATTATCATCTATATTAATGAGTGATCTGATCTCATTGATATAATTAAAAGATTTGTATTAATTTGTGCATTGTCTACCCTAAAAATATCAAAAACTAACACAAGTCTCTGGTATGAGTGCATTTACAATTGAAGTCTTAGGCAGAAAAATCATTTTGGATTATGGGAGTGTTGGCTTGAACATTAAACAAATATCAAACCTAATAACGGTAGACGATATTAATTAAGATTAATAATTTACCCTACTTGGAGTTGATAGTTTATCGCTCTTAAGTGGTCTGCTATAGAAATTCAAAATAATTGAGTAGATGCATCTACTAAAGTAATATAAGATCTAATTAATTCAAATCTTATACACCAATAATGATGAAGATTATTAGAGTAATTCTTAGATAGCTAGATACTTAGAAGAAGTAATGGCACTAGCAGAAAAAATTAATCAAAATTGTTAATAGGAATTAATTACTATTAAACTTGATCTAACATAAAGTGAATTAGTCAGTCTCTATGGAAAGGCGGATGTTTTCATAAAGACCTCGTTGAGGGAAAGCATTTGCTCAAACTATTTAGAATACATCTATGTTAGATAGTTTAAAAAGAGAGCTGCAAAATTAGTCCTAAGTTAATGGTGTTCATTGAAAGTTGATCATAGAAAAATCAATCCTAACAATGCGTCTGAATCAGCTAAGACAATCTTGAATTATTTGATTGATCAAAAACCTACATTTATTAATGTTCCAAATAGCGATGATTGGTTACATAGACTAAATGATCATTTGAGTTATTGCGAGGATTTTTGGTTCGATAAATAATTGTATGACTCAGCAAAAGAATTAACGATTGGTTTAAAAGATAAGCATTTTTGCTCAATTGAGACAACCAATATTGTTTCGAAATTTGCTAATACTAGCTATCTTGATAATCAGAGAATCATAATTCTTGCATACACTCAAAAATTTTTATAGAAGATCTAAAAACTAGATTAATTAGTTCAAGCATTTGAAAAATTAGCATAAGATGAGAACAATACTCTTATTATTGTTTCTGATTAAGAATGCGAACTCATGGAATTGAACTTTGGTTCCATCAATAATTTGTATATGATTGCTTAAGATGGGCTCTTTATAAAATAAAATAATCAAACTGGTTTCTAATAAATTGTAGATAGAGATGATTAAATATAAGCAAAATTAAAGTAATTGTCCCTTTTGGAACATTTGAATTTAACAGAAAAGAATTAAATTTATACTTTATCCTTTAAAGAGCAGATCAAAGATACAAATGCTGCTGCTAATGTTTTCCTTTCTAATTTAATTAAAGAACTAAAATTAGAATTTGATGATTATTTGGTGTTTTAAGAGAACTATACAATTAAGATCAAACATCAATATTAACAAATAGAAGAATTACTCAAAATGATAATAATTAATGAAACAAATCAGAAAGGTTTGGTTTCATTTGCTAATATCATTTCATTTGATAGAGGATGGTTAGAAAAGATTATGCAAATATTTTAATATGCAAATATGCCTTTAAACAAAGTATTATTCCATTTAAACTTAGAAATTTCATTGTGTCTCAATATCAGATCAAATCGAAAAGAATAGCAACTTAGTTATAGAATCTACTTAAGATATAATCAAATTGCTAAACAGATATGTTATGGAAAGTTAAGATCAAAAAATGAAAACTAATTTATTTAACTACAATCATCCTACTAATTGAACAAAATTATGTGGAAAGTACCCCTTGACCTAATTTTTATCCTCACCATACCACCATCCATTGGTTGTCTTTTTTAATAGTTTTATTTAATCTCCCTTCTTAAAACTCAAATCAATCTCCTATTAATTTATTAAATATGTATTTACTTTTTATGCTTTATAATCGTACTTAGCAATCACATACTGGCAATTAACTTATTAGTTTTCTTTGTTCCTTTTGGTTGATTTGTCTTACTCCTTTTGAATTTGCTAATCTAAATATCTTAAACTATGAACTGATGAACATCTATCTTTGTTTATGGGAGCCTCTTTCATTAGAGAATCAAAGACTGTTGGTTCATTTTCGTTTTATTTGAATGATTAAAAATAATGAGGAGTCTAATTGATTTCTTGCTTAATTTTTTTTGATGCGTTTATTTGCAAAGGCATTTGATTCCTCTACTTTTCCTTTGTGAAAGGTCTTTGTTTATCTAGTGTATCAAAATCTGTGAAATAAGGACTTCCTAATTAAGAATCTGTAAATGGTTCACTTGATTCAAGAAATGCATTAAATTATTCTTACAAAGTTGTAATTTTATTTTATTTTCCAACATCTGAAATTTATAGATTATTATTATTATTACAATGATTATTATTATTATTATTATTATTATTATTATTATTATTATTATTATTATTATTATTATGATTATTATTATTATTTATATGAACGCTCTATTTCACAACATTATTATTTTTATTACGAAATGACAATTCTGGGGAATCATGCATTTTCAGTTATTCTAAAGTCTCGAAAAATCCATTGACATCAAATTCTTCTGGTAAAAGGCAATTTCTTAATGTAGGAAGGTTCAAAGTCTGAGTTTTAGAGATAAATTCTAAAATAAAGGATGTTGAATGCTTTGATAATGCAATTAATGTGTCATAAGCATTACTTAGATTTGGTTAAAATGTTTACACTGACTTTTAGAGAAATGTTAAGAATTCTATACTTAACAAACAGTTTTCACAGATAAAAGATTTTAAGCCATTATTAATAGTAATTTGATCTTACAATTATTTTGTGAGCAATTCATTTTTCTTTTATTCCATCTATAGGTTTTACTGCATAGTCTTCATGGATTGAATCTTCTCATTGATTTTAATCAGCTCACTTTAATATGTTTAACGTTCATTACTGAGATTAGTATTGATTTCTTTATTCTAGCGTTCTAATGTAGTTATTTTCTTTTTAAGATCTCCTATTGTGACTTAATATTTTGTGGATTGATCTTTAAGTTCTTGATTCTCTAATTTAATTTTCTCATAGTATTCATCCTTATTTAATATGTTTTCAATAATCATATTGGCCATGGCATTGCTGGAATTCAAAAATAGATTGTCCTGATCTGTGAGTTAATTAAAATTCAATTTTCTGTTACTCTTCTACTTCTATGGTGTTCTTTTTGGTGACATAGATTTAGTTTGTTTTTAGTTTGCTTGAGCGTTCTCTAATATCTATAGTAATTCTTATTTCTTATTTTATTGGCGCAGAGGTTCTTTTTTTGTTAATATTTGTATCTATGTTTGTAGTTGCTGCAAAGATTATTAATTAACAGGTAATACACCATCAACACTTTAATTTAATTTTTGATGTTGAGAGAATGCTCCAGGCTTAATTTGTAATTTACTATTTGGCACTAATTTCTGTAGCGAATACATTTTAAAATTAAATTAATCGTTATATGTATGTCTTTTTAAAACAAAAAATCACTCAATTGATTTAAAAACGATAGCGCATCTATTAGGTAAATAGATTTAGATGTAATTAGGTCTACCTTGCCATTCTTCCTTAATGATTGGGAAATTTTGACCATAAGAGGGTGAAACTCTTGAATGACCTCCAAATCTGACATCATCGGTATCTAAAACTATTCTATGATCTGTTTCAAATTTAGTGCCAACTCTAAAATGTTCATATGACTATTAATTAATAATGATTAAAACAAAATACCTAAGTAGGATGGAAATTAAATACAAATAGAAGAGATCCTCTCTCAAAAACAATTACTTTTGTTTCATTGTGCTTTTCAGTAACCCACTAATCCCCATTAGGTAACCAGGGGTATTAGTCTTCAAGATTAATCATTTCAGCATCAAATTATAAGAGCCTGGAGTATCTTAGGGATTAATCATCAGCTAGATCCCATCTTCTTCTGGCATGATGATAACTCCATCCATTACCCTCTCTTGGAAAATCAATCCATTCAGGGTGTCCGAATTCATTACCCATGAAATTTAAGTATCCTTCTCCTCCTAAAGCAAATGTAATCAATCTTAACATTTTATGTAATGCCATGCCTCTAAAAGTGACTAAGGTTTCTGGCTGAAGAGTGCTCATTTCGCTATAGATTTCCTTATCAAAGAGCCACATGGAAAGAGTCTTATCTCCTACCAATGCTTAGTCATGAGATTCAGCATAACATATGCATTTTTCTAGATATCTTCTATTTGTAAGTGTATGAGCGATATCTCCCATATCCCAATCATCATCCTTAAATTCCTTAAGTAATTTAATCCATTTATCTGGAACAGCCATAGCCATTCTGTAATCAAATCCAATTCCACCTTCTTTAATGTTACGACACAATGTTGGATAACCAGACACATCTTCAGCAACAGTAATGGCATTAGGATGAATTTCATGTATGAGATCATTAGCCAGCATCAAATAAACTAATGAATCGATGTCAGCTAATTCATTAAAGTATTCGTGATAACCTCCTGTGAAACCATAACCATTTCCATGATGAACATACAACATAGATGTGACACCATCAAATCTAAATCCATCAAATTAATATTCGTTTATCCACCATGATAAATTGGACAATAGAAATCTTATCACTTCCCATTTAGAATAATCAAATAATTTAGAATCCCATAAATCGTGTTTGCCCTTACCACCAGCATGGAAATAATGATAATCGGTGCCATCCCATTAATTAATGCCATCTAATACATTACTGGATGCATGACTATGAACTAAATCCATTAAAACACTAATTCCATGAGAATGTGCTGTGTCAATCAACTCTTTCAAGTCATCTGGACTACCAAACCTACTGCTGACAGCAAAGAAGTTAGTAACATGGTATCCAAAGCTTCCATAATAGGCATGTTCTTATATTGCCATTATTTAAATAACATTGTACCCCAGTTTAACTACTCTTGGGAGAACTGTTTAAGTAAATTCTTTGAAGGTGTGGACTCTTGGGTCAATACCAGCCATGCCTATATGTACTTCATAAATTTTGAGACATCTAGGCTTTGGTGGTCTGTTGTGCTTAAATTCGTATTTATTTTCTGGGTTGTAAAATACTCCGTCATATAACTTACATATTTTATTATCTAATAAATACTTTATTCTCTTGATTCTGCCATGTAGTTCGTATCCAGGCTGGGATTCTGAATTAGTATTGACCATTAGCATCCTTTATGTAAGCCTTGACTCTCGAACCATGAGGGATCAGATAGGAACCATCTTCATTTCTTGGTAAAAATATTTCCCAATTTCCAAATGAATCTGAAGTTAGAGAATATTGCATTTTATCCCAATTGTTAAAATCCCCTGTCAAATAAACTTCTTTAGCTCCTGGTGCCCATTCCTTATATGTAATTCCGGTGTCAGAAATCAAAAACCCATATTTCTCATATCTAATATTTTACAGATCTAGATACCCCTTGGCAAAATCTTTGAGTGAAGATTCGACTTTGACTATCTATTCAAGTAATTCGAAGAATTTTGCATTCCTTACTTAGAAGTGCTGTTTGTGTGGTTCAAGATAGGGATCATCCTTAAAAACTTGCAATTCATCGGCATTCTTTTGATAGCGTTGTGTGAATTCTTCATTTTCCAAAACGGATTACTAAGCTACTTATAATGGTCTTACTTGATAAAAGAGAGAGTTCTTCTTTTGTAATCTTCTCCCTGGGACATTTTTGTTAGAAAGAGCACTTCCTTAATCAATATATTGCATTATTAAATAATAATTATTGTTGTGTTTTTTGGGAATCAGATTGTTTTCAATATGTATATAATGAAATTTAAATGTTTTCTTGTTGTTCCTACAGAGTGTTCCAACCTGTATAAGAAAAACAAAATAATTGAATATCTAATATATATAATTAATTTAAATGGCTGGAGAAAAATTATAAAGTTCAGGCAAACGCAAGTGTCAGCCTAAATGCCCTGAACATCAATTCAATCTCCAACCGAAAAGTACAAAATGTTGGCTCAAACATGTTACCAACATTGATTTTTGCCCTTTGTATAATGATGCTGTATGAGACCCAAATTAATATCTTTAGTTATCTTGTTATGAAAATATAGTTCCTGTTTTCAATTAAGATGAATAGCAATGTTTACCAGGGTTCATTTTAGAAGTGGATCGAGTATAATTTAAATGAATACATTAATTAGAATGACTATATAAAGAGCATGTAGAAATATAAAGAGGATCATTAAAAAAAAGTTTAGGAATACACAACCAAAAAAACTAAATTAGTAATACATTATTATATTAGTAGTAAATTCCTAAACCAGGCAGAAAGCACAGATATTGTGGAGTTTGTCGCAAACCTTACGCAGATTATTTGGATGTAAATTTAGGAATCTAATAATTTATTTAGCATATCAAATCTGCAGATCACATAAACAGTTTTAATAGACATGAGTTTGTTCACGTGATATTAAAAATAGTAAATGAAGATTATAAAAGTAAGGATGAAAATAAATTTCAAAATGACATCTGTTTTGATGTAGCTACATCTACAATCCCAAAAAAAAGAGGACCAAAACCAAAAAACCCAGCCCCTTAGGCAGAACCAAAAAAAAGAGGTAGAAAACCAGCTGAACCATCTTTAACTAAACGAATAAAAACACAACCAGTTCAAGAATAGTACAATACCTACAGACCTCCATAACCTCAATACTACCATATCTTCCCTTTTCCAGCTCCTTTGAATCAGATGTTCGCTCAATTGCCATATCAATAACTTGTCAACATTCCTTTCCCAATACAGCTCGGATAAGAACTCAATTTAGAAAGAAAGATTGAGGATATGAGTAAGATATTGTGTTACAATAGTTATGGATGGATAAATTGAAGAAGGCCCTCGATTTGATTGAAAATATAATCTAATAATAAACATAATTGAATTTTTAATGTTCAGGCTAATGTTATAGATCAAAATGATATCTTAACAATTTGGTTTTGTCCGTAATACTTATTTCTATTATTTTATGAGTAAGTAGTAAATTATTGATTTACATTCTAGGATTCTAGGATTGAAATATTTAATTTATAAAATAAACATATATGGCAGAAGAATAAAACTTGAAGGAGGACTCCAAAAGGAACGTAGGTTAAACGGGAGCAAAAATAGTTCCACGAGGTTCTAAGGAAATTTCAAACATTCTTGGAGAACGTAGGTCTTCTTATAATGTTGATGGGTTTGATCGTGTAGTTGCTGATGAGTAATTATCCATAATTATCACAGAATTGCTGATTAGAAACAGGTAGGAATTCCTCTGATTGATAAAATTGTCATTGTTTTAGTGGTCTTCTTTACATTATTGGTATTCATTAACTTCTCATTTACATGTAACTTACTTGGTGATAATATGTATAGCCAACGACGCTAAGGAAGATGCAGACATAGATAAAACACTTTTTATTACCAAAATAATTGAATTGGTCATCCTCATTCTCTTTGTCTTAGAAATTTCAATACGATGTATCACAGTTGGATTTATAGTAAATGTTATATACATTAGACATACTTTTCGGATTTGTGGTCTGTTTTTGATGCTCTCATTATTATTGCTTCAATTGTTTTAATCATTCTCGATCTCAATTTAGAAGGTGATGCATTTACAACAATAAGCAAAGTGTTAAGGGGAATCTTCAGATTCTTAAGATTGTTTTTAGTCTTTCGAAAAGTAAATTTCATACTATTTTCCTAAAGTTTAATCAAGTCAAAAAGATTAATAATGCTGGGGCAAGATATGTTGTACGATCCCCAGTTGAGAAGGTAATTGAAATTATGAGAGATCTTGTAGATTAATTCGAAGATCCAGAAATTATAAAATAATTAAATTGGGGCATAACACATATATCTAATAACACTGTTTACGAACCCATAATTGAGGGAAGAAAGAGTGAAGCTCTAGGTTGGCTCAATCAGCCATAATAACATTAATAGATTTCCCAAGATTTAAAACGCTCAATGTCATCAGACATCCAATTTTATGACGAATCTCATTTGCCAGAACAATTAAATTAGGATTTTGAATAACACATCTTAAATCTAGATTATGATTACTTTTCTCTATTTGAAAAATATGATCTCTCCATACTGACTCATTTAATGTGTTACTACTTCCAAAAAGAATAATTGTTTAGTTCTTTGAGAATATCTCCAGAATCATTTAAAAAATGTGTGGATAGGCTAGCTTCAAGTTATCACAAAGAAAATTTGTACCATAACGTTATTCATGCCTTTGATGTTACTCATACTGTTTATTTTTTTATTCAAAAATGCAACTTTAAGGAAATAGGAAAACTATCAAAAATAGATTACTCGATTCTCTTATTGTCTGCTGCAGCACATGACGTCGATCATCCAGGCTTGAATAATATTTTCCTATCAAATACTCGACATGAGTTGGCTATGACTTATAATGATAAATCTCCTCTTGAATAACATCATGCATCCACTTTATTCAGATTCATTAGAGAAGCAGATTTGTTAACAAATTTTACCTTATCTGATTTCAAATATTTCAGAGAAAAATCTATCAACATGATTCTTAGTACTGACAATGCCATGCATGGAAAAGGTATTGAAATTCTTTTCATTAGATTACAATAAATTAAAGGCAAGATTAGCCTCAAATGATTTTGATCCAGGAGCTAAGGATAAAGGAATTTGTTTTGATACATTGTTACATGCAGCTGATATTAGCAATCCTTTCAAACCTATGAAAAACTATGAAAAATGGACCTTCAGAGTTCTTGGAGAATTTTGGGTTCAAGGAGACAAAGAGAAGGAATTAGGTCTTCCAATAACGATGCTCTGTGATAGGAGAACTACAAATGTAGCTAAAAGCCAAATTGGATTCATTGACTTTATGGTAATAACAACAACTAATGATAGGTTCTTCCATACTACAATACTCTAGCATAAATACTCCCCTTATTATCAGATTATATTGATCAAATTACAGAAAATAAAAAAGCATGGGCTGAAAAAATAGAACATTATTAAACTCTTCTAAATACATAATGAATTGTTAATATTTCTAATTAATAATTTTAAGTAGTTATTCTCAATAAAGATCATAATTCAATTTTTATTTATTATATTATAATATATTTGAGAAAGAAAGCAAATAATGTTGATATTAAAAATTTTAACAATTTTCAGTCTTTAAAATATAAAATTTCGTTTTTAAAACTAATTTTCTCTAATTGTCTTGCATATTTTATAATAGGTTCGACATCTTTTAATTTCTTAGAAGATAGTAAATCATTAAAAAAATTAAAACTCAGAATATAGCTTATTGCTATTTATCTATACAATTCCTCATCTAAAATCTTCCCCAATTAAGTACAATTATATTTTCCATCTAATAGTTACATTAGGTTGGCTTCAGTTTCTTCATTTTACAGTATAGTTCTGATTTCCTTAACAATATGCCTTATGTAATAATTATTTAAATTTTTGGTTTTCTATTGTTCATCTACACCTTCTTCAATGACTTAATAATCCCTATTGCTTTTATTTTTATTTTTATGTTTCATTTTATCTATTTTTGAAGACATACGTTTTGTAGATTTTAAATCTGGTTACTCACAATCAATATCATCCTGACTCTATTTACTTGATTATATAATTTCTTAATTTTTATTTTCAAACTATTAGAATTCGTTTTACTCATCTTCAATATCAAATATACAAGGCCCATTTTCAATTTATTTATCCTCAAGAGGATGTTATTTTTGTTATTTAAAATTGTGTATTTGGCCAAGAAAATTTGGTGAACAATCATCCTCTTGGATCATTAATCAATTAAATTATAATGAAATGAATATTGTAATTTTGCATTAAATATAATAAAAAGATACATTATTTAGTATCCAAATATTAATTCTCATAATTCCCCGAAGAATTGATAATCTTCTATTCTTCAGAGCAAATGTAATATAAATCTCACAAATTTTGATAAATAACCTCTATTCAAAGATCATCCGTAAATATTACTTATCACATATCCTTAATTGATGCATTAAAAAATAAATAAATATTGAAAAAACACTATTTAGATTAAGGGGGAATATATATCTTGATAATTTAAATCAAGTCATGAAAGAGAATCATATTAACGAAATCCATATTTTAACTCTATATATTCAATTAAATAGCTTAAAATTGATAAAATTAATACTATTTATCAGTGAAAATTAATGAATTGAAATTATCCAAATCCAAGAGATACAATCAAAACGTGAGTTATCCAATAATTGAATTATGATGCTACTGAGAATTGTGATTCTAATAGTTTCTTACTTATTTTGTTTCATTTGAGTATTGAGTATTGAGTATTAACATTATATTTTATTTTAATGGATAAATTATTATAAAGAGAAATTAGGAATCATTTCTAAAATGAAAATTATGCAGCTGATGTAATTGATATGATTGAGAAAGATGAAGAATTAATCAAGAAATGTTATGATAAAATGGATGATGTAATTCATGTCATATATTTAGTGGTAATTTTAAACAGAAGAAGATTTTCTAAAAAAGAAACTGCAAATGCTTGGCTTATGTGAGAAGAAAGGACTGGATGGTTAAGTGATGCTTTACCCAACAATAAAGAAATAAAGAGTATTAAACAGAGATGAATTCAAAGGGATGGTTGATCGATTATATAAAGTGAAAAAGATGTCAGATAATGATTTTGTTCATCTTAATTAAACAGCCAGAAAATAAATATAATAAATGAAGGTCAAATAACAAATGCTTCAAAAATAAAAGAATAAAAATACAAAACAAGAGTCTTTCTTTGATATGATATCAGATTCATCAGATGAGTAAATTGAATGAATAAATTATCTCTTATTCAATATATTCTGATTCCTATTTATTAATAACTTAATAGTAATTCATTTTAATTTCTAAGCAATTTAATAATGAAAATATTTATTTATATAAAATTAAAGAATAACTTATAAATTCTGGCAAATTTTGATAATATAAGCAAAAAAATAGAAACAATAATTATATTATTATTTAATACTCTAATGTAAAAAGATTCAAGCAGAGACACTTTTGAAAAGAAATTCTAATATGTCACAAAGAAAAGAGTGTTAGCATATAAAAAACTGATAAAATCATAAAACATTCTCAACATAAAAGGAGGAACTGAATTTCTAGAGGGCATAAATAACAAACCTTATATGTCTGAAGATGACTAAAAAGAGTTCAATTAGAAATTTTCACAATAATACAATCATATACAAACTCTCTACAAAAAATGCTTAAAAAGTAGAATGACCAGTAAATACAATAAACAAAAAAGGGAAAAAGTCTCTTTCATTATGAATAAAGATCTTGTATATGATTTTTGAATTAAACTATTTTTTTTATATATTGATAACAATATTTTAAATCAAAATTATCATCTAAAATATAGAATTAATTTTAGAGAATTTATTTTGTTAATCAAACTAATTAGCATATTGGAAGATAATATAAATAGTCAAAATGAAAATTTGATCAAAGGAATTTGATAATATTATATATAGAGGAATTCTTCTATTCTCATATATAAAATTGAAGAAAATTATCAAATGGGAGAATTCTGATTTAAAATGAGAAAAATAATTAATATAAGTATCTCTGAAATATTATTTATATCTACAGATATATATTCTGAAATCTTCTAAAGTTCAAAATACTTATGGCAAGGCACTTTTGCATAATGGGCATGAGAGATTGATTTACATCCACTAGCTTAAACAAGAAGGGTGAAATTAATGGTTCTAAATTATTTATATAATTTACGCAAGGTGTTTTCATTAATAAATTATTTCGAGATGCTTAACTAATAGTTTGTAGTGCAAAGGATTCTCCTTTATTTAGTGTATAATCAGGAATTTATGATAGATTTAACAAACATATCGCACAATCTGATTGTGTGTGTTCGTCTGTTTGCTTGATGAAGTAGTTGTATTTATTCCTTTTCAATATGAACCATCCAAATTGGTTTTAGCAATAATAAATTAAAAATTAAATCAAAACGATGAGCACTATAACGAAAACTACATGTAGTTTTTGTAATAGTTATAAAATATTGTCTTGAAATCCCCTTGCATATATTGAAAGTAAAGCTCTTGGAAATATAGCTCCAATATAATATATATTAAATCTCTGTCTTTCTCCTGTGTAAAAGGTAATGGCAATTTAAGGAACCAGGAAAATATTCAGTAATGTTAATTCGATCGAACGTCTAATTCTCAAAAATAAAAAAGTGACTGATAAAATTTCAACAATTTATAGTAATAAATATCTCTTCTTTTATCTTTCCATATTCTAATTGATATTATGTTAATAATTACAGTCAGTTTTGCTTTCAATTTGAGATCAGAAAATATAGCAACCAGCTAACAAAGCAAACAAGGGAAGAAATAATAATATCTTGGAATGTCAAAAAGCAATGAACTGAAAATACAAATGAATATATCTTGAGTCAAAACGATAGATATAGTCATCGATGCTCCCTTATTTGCAGCTGGATCTGATTTTAAGTAAAAATAAGTGCTAATTATTTAGACTATAGATATGAATATTAAAAGCATCGAGTATGTGAAAGCTTGCATTTGGTAAGTCGAATTGCTGAATATGAATAAACGTATTCTCTCTTCATTTACATAACATTACTCAGCAAATTAACTATGTAGAATAACAGTTTTAGTTTAAACTTCTATTTAGAGATTGGCTTTGCAAATAGTAAGAGGATGTTTCTCATTGTTTTGTAATTCAATTATAACATCTATATTCTCCCAAGTCATAAGACTACAAATATTCAACTCGGTTACTTTTAATTTGAGTCAAAATGATATGAATTATTTAGAAGGGAATAACTGAGTCTAAAATAATGCTTTTCATGTAATAAGTTGTGTTTCTTGGGATAAACTTACATTATCAGATTTTAATTATCATAGACTACATTTATGTAAACTAAATAATCTGAGCTTGCTGTCCATTACCCAAGCATTAATTGATCCTAATTTTGTACCAAATATTTATAAGCTTAATCTAAATCACTCTAAAAATAACTTACTTTAAATATTACCTCGCTGATTACGTAACCAATTATGCAAGCATATAAAATGATATTCATTAAACTTATTTATATTAATATTTAACTTCGATATCTATTTAATTCATACACATGATGTAATAATTTAGATAATTAAAATGGTTACAGACCATCAAATATTTAATATCATATTTTTTAAAAAGAAAATTTCATTTCCTGCTAACTCATCCATTTACTCGAACTGATTTTTTTTACATAGCTTAATTGATATGTAAGTGTTTTGAGTTGCTATTAAATGAACTTCATTCAACTTCAGAGGAGTTTAAAAATAAATATTTAAAATTATCAATGAACAAACTAATCGAAAATACAATAAATTATTGTATTCTTCAAATTGGATTTACGTCCTAATTTTTAGAATATAAATTAATGATTAATTTCAATATACTGTCACGCATAGAATCAGATTAATAATCAAGTAAAGAAACATTATAAGAAATAAATAAAAAAAACTCTTAGTTCTTCATTAGAATTCGTATATCTTAAATTTAATCAAAAAATATCATACCTTAATTAAAGATAAAGTTATAAAAATAATTAAATTGTTTATAAAAATCTAAGGAATAAATTCTTAAGATATTCTTGAGATTATTCAGCCATTATTTAAACAAATATTATAACATTAGTTTGAATTATAAATGTATTTAATATTTTTCAATCAATTTTCACTACCAATTATGAAACTTTCGATAGAACCTATTAAACCTTGATTCTGACATCATCCTATTAATGTCCAATTAGTTATACAAGGTATGGCATCAAGTAAAATAAATGGCCTATGTTTGATTATAATAATGAAGTTTCTCCATAGGAAATTTCTTATCCATCCAAAGATATGAAGCTTATAAAAGAATTTTCTGGTATTTTAGTTTACATAAGATAGTTTAACAAATCAATTAATTTCTTATCATTGTTGAGTTATTCAGAGTTAGAAGTCTATAAAATCTTTTGGCTTGCATCTAGGAAATATTAAAGAACCTTGGAGTTCTCAGATAATATGCATAATTTATGGATAGCAATTTTGGAAAATTAAGATAATTCATACAATTTTTGAATAAATTCCATAAATTCTGATGAATCGGATAACTGAGGATTATTAACATAAATTTGTGAAATTTCATCTATATATTAATTTTGGAGCAATTGATTTTCTGAATTCAAGATTTTACTCTATTGTTAGATATTTTCGCAAACTGATTTATCAGGCAATACAAGTTATAATGTTTTTAATATCTTAAGCTAACCTTCAGCATTACTGGTTAGATAGGTTTTAGCTCTTTAAAGATAATTTTCAGCCATTATCATATAGATTGATTTGTCTTCATTTAAGGTTTCAGTGAAATGCAAATACTAATCGTTGTTTCTCATGGCTATAATAATTGTTTCATAGAGTTATTAAAATTAACAGAAAAAGTCAATATTGCTATCTAAAACAGTATTGAGTTGTAAGAGATGTCTCTTTATTAAGATATGCTTAAATTTGTTATTAGGGGGTTCTTTGATCAATTCATGAATATTAGCTATCATTCTTTCAACGAATTTTTGGGGTTATTTAGATAAATTTTACTAAAGAGTTGCCATCATTTATTTTGGTGCAAGGTTGTCTTCAAAAAAGATTTTGTTTTGAATTAAATCAAGTTTAGAATGAACTATGATGGGGTATTCTAATATTTTATAATAAATATCCACAACTTATTCAATGAGTATGTTAGAAGCCAATTTTACAATATCATTCAAGAATTCCAGTAATTCTGGAGCAATATGTAAAATGAGTGTCTTAATGTATTTAATGTCTTAGTATTGTTGATTAAAAAGAATTGATATTTGATCAATCACATTAGAGAAATTTTTAAGACAAACTATAGGTTTGTAGAGGAATAGCTCTCGCATTTATTTAGCTGCTTCTAAGCTTAAGAATGGTTTATTCTATTAAAATATAACAACCAAGTCTGGTGTGGTTTCTTTGATCAATAATTCGATATCTTAATCTCTAAAATAAATAGATGATTTACTTCTCTTAAGAGGATTCATCAATAATAAGAAAGTACTTTTTTATTAATTTTATAAAAGCTTAGATAACACTTTTTACAGTTTCTTCCCATTAAGTAACATCTAAATCTTTATTTTAATTCTTTTCTTAAAATGTGTTATTAATGTTGTGCATCAACTTCATGAAGATATTTTCTAAGATCTTTTTCCATTGCGAATAGAGATTTTGACAATTTAAATGAATCAACAGATTGCTAAATATATGGATAGCTGAATGTCTGATTTCAGGAATAGGGTCTAAAGCTATAAGTGATAGCTTTTGAAATATCTCAGGCAAATACAATTCAAGTTCTTCGTTGGTTAATATATTATTCTATTCAGAGTTATGGGAATTATTTTTGGTGATGAAATCTCCCAGATGCCAAAGCATATTACAAATTTGGAAATTTATGTTTTATTCGTCTATTTAATTATAAACTGTAATTACTTGAATTGGATTTATATTTCTCGATAATTTCAAATAACTTTTTAATTTATTCCCCATTTAAATTTGATAAAAATTGATTTATGATATATTCTGTGCATGCTAATCCTTACTTAACAAAAATGGTTGTTTATTCTGATCCAATTTCTAATAATAAGACTAATACGGAATCCCAACCTTTTTGTTAGATTTCATGACCATTATTCTGTAGCATCTTTAATACATTGTTCAAAATTATCTCTTTTAAATCATTTTAGTTCAATGCACACATATCAATCCAAGGCTAAAAGAGAGTTTATTAGTATATAGAATCAGTCTTATACCATTTCTCTTTGATAAATTCTGAATGATGCTATTGATTTTTCTTATAAAATTAAGTCCAGTGTTCAAAACCATAAAATATAATCTAAGACAATGTATCTGCTGCATTTAAAACTAAATTGGTGTTACGTGAAGAAATAACTGAGATGAAATGTGCAATAATGAGTTCCCAAAATATATCTAATCTAAATACGTTAAATTTAATTAATTCAACTAATTTTGAGAGAGAAAAATATTTCTTTTGATCTCCAAATTATGAATTAGATCTCTTCAACTCTAAAGTTGTTTACTATTCTAAACATTCAATGGTTATTTAATTAATAGCATCCATTACAGTTATCAAATGTTCATTACCATAGGTAGGACTTTATGAAAACAATTAATCTAAACTTTAAAATAAGATTGTTATATCTAGCGTCTTAATTTATTCCTCTTGACTTGAATTTTTTGCAAGACGATTTCTTAAATAATAATTCTCACATTCTTCAAATGTCTTGAAAATACAAATCCAACTACTGCATTCTAGTAAATCTAAAATAATTAATTATCTAATATAATACTTCCAAGACAATTAGCAATATTTAATACCATTTTATTTATCTAAATGTGTTTTTTTGAAAATTCTTATCCAGTTTAAGGTTTACAAAATTCGCAAATGGTCTTTATAAAAGCATTCTATGCTGCTTTCATCTAAATTGACCCAACTATATTAATATAGGATGAGAATGCAGATAACAAATTTTATAAAGTTTACTCATCTAGTTCTTTGGTTAATAGGTATTTGATTCCCCTTAAATTCAATTTCCAAGTAAATTCAATAATTTGATAAAATTTGTCTGTTGATTGTAATTTAAATAAACTTCCTAATTATATTTTTTATTAATCAGCATACACACATAGTGAATTTACAAAGCGTGATTAAAATTCACTTAACATTCTGCATACTAAACCATTATCACTAGGATATACTTCAGAATTTTATTATAAATTAATTGTAGGACTTGTCATATCCATCCATCTTTTCTATTCTAATTCAGTTGGATCGGAGATGTCTTTAGCCAATCCAGATAACAATGTAATAATATCTAAGATGTAATTCTATCAACTTTAATATTATATTATATACTTTCTCATTCAAAGGAAGTAGAAGTAATTAATCCAAAAATATTTAACTTTAGACAAAATAGATTAAGGTTTGCAATCCCAAATTTTTATGTATCGAATGCTCATTTGATTTTATTTATTAAATTAAGATATTCCAAACCTCTCCTGATTATGGTCCATCCACTAAAAATGTTAAGCACTTAAATGCTACCACAATAATTGAGCTCTTTATCATGTTGATTGGTATGGCTAGTATCTTTCTTATGACTTAAATAAGATGATTTGATAGCAACTCTTAGATGGTTGTGAATTAAGTGAAGAATTTTCCCATGTTTGATAAAAAACTGTTAATACTTGACAATCCAAACTCCCTATCCAGAGGAACTGAGGGAGGAAACCAAGGAGGACGAGTGTAATCGCATATCTTAATCAAATCAGACAATATAGAATGTAGATTTTGCACTTCTTTTTAATGATCTATTGGGGTATTGGATGTAGCTTATTATAAATTTTATTCTTGCTAATTGTCTAAATCAATAATGATATTCATGTCATCAAATCCTTGACCGGCTATTATTAATTGCGTCGATCCCGATAGTAATTCAATTAATTTATCTAATGATGTTTCTGCTGATGCTTAAATTATAGGCATTTTAGAATTTTTCATGAAGAGTACGAATGTAAGACACTAAATGAATAGAATGATTATTCTACTTTTTCAACAAAACCATAATTACGAAAATTAATGAAGTCTTAATGTATAAAAGCCATAAAACTTTGTATCAGTTTATAATGCAATTCATCCTTTTGGATTTCTTTAATTTTCAAAAAGTAATCTAAAACATCTTCACTTGTTTGAATCTAAAATAAATGGTTTTTATCTTACATCGTTAATCACTTTTAAGTTGATCAATTTAAGCAAAAAGCAAATTAAAGTTGTATGAAATTTGGCTGATTTCAACTCTTTTGAAGCAGGTATTAAAATCTTTTAAATTTCTTATCTTGGAATATCTTGGACACCATTCTTTTTATTTTCTTCCAAAACCTTCTGAAAGTTGTTCAGAGAATCTTTCATTGGAGTGTACTTCTTTTTGGACGACATAGCTTATTTGATTATCGAAATTTCACGTAATGCTAATTGAACTCTCGATTCTTACATTATATATAAGTATTTTTAATAACATTATGTTTTATTACTAGCCCCTACTTTCAATAATTAATTAATTCAACAAAATTATAATAATAAATAGAATAAGTCAAATGTCTCACATTCTTGACTTGATTTTTTTATGGGTCTCCCAAAAAGGTTCAATATTATGTCTGAAAAGCGACGACACACTTGTCTTTGATTCTTTGACAACATTATACTTCCACAAACATTATCCAAAAAATTCCTTAGAGAACATCTTCCCCTTTTAACAATTTAGAAATTAGTTTAATTCATATTTTCCTATTTTATCTCCTTGGATTTATAAAAACTATTTAATATGTTAATCCTCTTTCAAACTAGAATTATTTGTCTTATTGCAAAAATTCCTTATGAATAGCTATAATTATCTTCCATAACATTTATGTAAATTCTTGCTCTCTCCAGGAAGTGCTGTCTATATTTTCTTCTGAAAATTAATGTAATAGCATACTTTTTTTATGACTTTGCTTGTCTTTGAACTCTATAAAATTTCGCCATTCGTTGCTTCTGAATTAAGCATATTTGATTCATCGGTAGCAGGATTTTAATTCAACATTGAATAATAACGGTGGAGTTCTGCATGAAAATCTCCAAAGCTATCATAAGCTTGAGACTTATCACAATTTTCTATATCAAATATTTCAGACCATTCATTGTCAGGCATTGTTACACCACTGAAAAATTAAGACATTTGATTCTACAATTTATTATTTTTATTGTCTCTATCTTAAATTTTATCTTGTTAAATATGTGCGCAAGATACATTTTCATTTTTGTCAAGATTTTAGATGCTTAGCTTAATTTAAACACTAATGTAAGATGTAAAGAACAGACTCACAAGAAAAAAATGATTGAGAAAAAATATTCTATTGGGTTATAAAACAATTCAAAGACTACAATAATTCATAAATATTTATTAATTTTTAAATAATAAAATAGAATATAATTTTTTTGCCAATAATTAATTATTCTTTTTCCATTAAATAAAGTAGAATAATATGTAGAGTGATTAAAAATAATGAACTCAAAACTAATATATAATACAAACATTGAAAATCTGGTTTTTTTTGATGTCTGGAGGTTTGTGAAACTCTTACCTAGAGTAACCAAATATAATTGTTGGAAGGTGTATATAAGCTATACATGAACAAAAGTGTTTGACTATCAATTTAGGGATTCTAATTAATGTAAAATTTGTCTGGTACCGTTATTCTCAATCGAGATATCAAGAATTTTTTTGAAAATACTAGCTTAAACATCAGTAACTGGATTCCCTTTAAATTTCATAATTTGTTTATTACAATGCATATAGAATTGACAAAATATGACTGAGGTATGACATGACCATACAATAGACTGTAAAGAATACAATATATACAATTGTCAAAAACAGAGAACTCTAGATTTTCAATTTCTTTGAAAATAACTTAAAAATTAAAGGTTAATTTATGAAGCCAATGTCAAGATCTTCGTAGATTGTTATAAAATGTATATTTTTATCATAAATTATTCTTCTTTAAGTTTTTGAGATTCTATTCTATTATGGCTTATAAATTATTATTATTATTTTAATTATTAATATTTATTTCTAAACAATAGGCTTGATTGAATATATGTGATTATATTGAACAGAGTCTTAAAAATCTCCATTTTAATATGCTTTGTTGGTTTGAGAATTATGAAGGATGTTATGTTTGCTAAATTGATCTAAATGCTGTTGGGATAGAAGAGAAGACAAATATAAAAGTGAATATACGCATTAAGATTATTTGAGACATTACAAATATAAAGATAGAGGAATGAAAGAAAGATATATTGAAAATTAGAATAAATAAAATTAATATGTATTTATTAACGCTGCTTGAAATCATTCTAGTTACTATATATTGTGCAAAATTAATCAACAATATTTGCTGCAAAGAAGTTAACATTATTGTAAGAGTGACATGTTTGATTTCATGGTTGACGAATTTTATTTTGCTAATTTTGTTACCATTAGATATTTATGTAACATTTAGAGATCAAGAAACAAATAGCAATTAGAGTGATTTGGGTGTGCATTCGAGAGAATATGAAGCAATAGGAAATGTAATATTTCATATAAATCAAGATGTATCAAATATTGTATTGGGCCAATTTCATACTTTGTTGGACGATTATTCCAATAATGTAGGAATATGAGGAAGCGACTGATCTTAATCAAGCTTAAAAGTTAATGAGATCCTTGATCAACAATGGCAAATTTTTTCTAGTGATTGGAATTGCTGGCATTGTTTTTATTGTCATAATTGTAATGACAGGATAAGCATCAGATTATGGTTTAACTAAGTTACTCAAAAGTATGGCTAATTCTTTTGGTGTGGCTTTGATTATAGTGTTGTTGGGGTAATTATCGTTAGTCTATAATTTTAGATATTCTCTCATTGCAGTTCCAAGGGCTCATATGAGAACTTCCACTTTGGATGTTCAGATGAAATATTTGTATTTTAAAACAGCGAAAATCACAGAGGAAAAGGATGAGGCTCAACATGAATTATAAGAAAAGGCTAAGAGAGTAGTGGGTATTCGAAACTAATAAAAATTTTAATAAGAATCCTCAAAAATATATTTAAAGATCAGTATTAAGACAATTCCAAAAACTATGTATAAGGATTTAGTAGAGGAGGATGCAAAATCCAAGGCACCAGGGATATCTTATTTGTAAAGAATGTTCTTTAAGGAATAACCTGAAGCCACTGATGAGGAAATGGTTGAAATATACAGAGATATTCGATAGAAGGCAAGAACTTTTAGAAGGTTGAGAGCAGCATGGAAAGAGAATTGCAGGAAAGCATATGCGTTAGAAAACGTCATAAATTCTGTAGAAAATTCTGATAAAAAGATTCATTATGATTTAAAATCAAATAACAGGGAAGGGTCTTGCTCTTAACAATTGGATACTTTGGAATGGTATTGGCTATGTTATTACAAACCTCAATTCAAAATATTGTTTTCTTTGTTTTTAGGGATTCTATCTTTGTTGGTTGTTATATCTGAAACTACGCTATTTATGAACACTCCATTTACTATATTTGGAATGCCTATATCCTTATCATCTGGAGTGATAGCCCTACAAATCTTTTGTTTTGTTCCTTTGTTTTATATAGCATTTTGTGTTTATTATGGAATGTTTAGAATTAAGATAGCAGGATGTTATGGATTATACGATGATCATTAAACTGATGCTCCTAGTTTGTTATTTGCTACAATAAATTTCAGTAGAGTAGCAGCTCCTCTATGTCAGAACTTTTTGAATATGTTAAGAGTCAAACAAAGATTGAACTGTGAGCCAGCATTCAAATATGCAATGGGAGAAGTATGTTTTTATGATAATTTTAAAGATGGAATTTGTACCAATTTTTGGAGTTAATGTAATTTAGTTGATGCCTGCTCTACTGCTCTTTTTGTGTTTCATTAATTACTTTGATTTGTATGATAGATTTATGAATTTCCTTGGATTAAAAGAATTCATGTTTACTGAGACATTCTCTGATCGCCTTATTTTTAGAGGTAGAGATGCTTTGAAGGACAAGAAGGCTTATTTTATTCAGAAAAAGTCGAAGGTGTAGAAAGGTACAAAAAAAGAAGGTGATATTGAATTACTTAATATTTAATGATTGTTATTGATTTATATTTAATGTATTGTATTAATGTATCAATAGACGTTGCCTTCAAAGGTTTATTTAAACCATTCCATGGCTTCCTTTTTAGAGACTCTCTAAGCTGTACCCAATCTAGCATTTCTTGATTTTCTTTGAGCAACTCTTAATCCTGGTCTTGACAAGATCACATAGAAATCCATACCGAAAATACCTAAACAGCATTTGTAATAATTAATACCTGTATATGGATCATACTTTAATCCCAAATCAATATGTTCTTATATGCCAAATCCAAAGTTTCCTGATTCAGAGAAGTTTCTCTTTTTTAATTCCATTTCTTTAACTCTCAACCCTCTAAACAATATATCTTTAGCAGCATCTCCTCTAATTGTACAGAACACAGAGATCTTTTCATTTCTTCTGATACCAAAAGATCTGACTGTGTATCTTGCCTTACCGAATACTGGCTTTTATCCTGTCAAATCCTCCAAAACCTTGGCTGCCTTTGTTAATTTATCGCCTGACTCTCCAGCACAAATGTGAACCATTAATTTTTCAATTCTAATCTTTCTCATCACATTCTCCTTAGTTTCTTAAGGTTTGACAACTTTAGCAGGAGCTGCAGGTTTTGCATCTGGTTTTGGTTGTTAAGCTTTTCCACCCTTTCCTTGTTGTTAAGACATCCAATATTTAATTAAAAAATCTTTATATATTTAAAATCACTTTTTAATGGTTTATTTTTTCTTTTTCTTTTGCACACCTAATCAGCTTTTTGTATCCAATTATTAATATCACAATTCCCTATTAGTGAGAATGCAAAAAATGAATATCAATTATTAGTATAATTTCAATAGTAATGATAATTCAATTTATATTCCTGTCCCCTTAAAGAACATTAGATATTTTGACCATGTTTGGGTGGTTCCTTAAAGAGATGCCTTATTATACAAATAAACACATATTCTGATTTGGATTGAAAGTACAACACCATTTAATCAGAACTGGTCGATTGAGTAATCGGACAATCGCTTATATAAATCAAGACTCCTTTCCCATACCTGCTCAATCTGTTTCTTAAGTATTCTAAAGTGGTCTTATGGAATTGTGATTTGCTGTTGTAATAAAATTCGATAATTTCATTTTTAATGAATTCATCAACAGTTGATTAAATAATATTCATATAAATATATATATTTATAGAAATTTTACCAATTTTGATTATTATGAAATGCTAAGTATTATTCATTTGTAATTAAATATATTAAATAAATCCAATTATGGGCAATGTTTAAGCTTTCGTGAATTATAACACAGAATTGACTTTCACTTCTGATTTAAATGATTAAATTTAATGTTGTGGAACAATCTTTCATCCAGCATTTGGAAATATCCAGTTATGGAAAATGAAGAAGAACACCAATCTTGAACTCTTTTCTTTTGTAATATACATCTATAACTCAAGACAAGACATTTATACTTTTAAGATTCCATATTATTAACTATTCATTCAAAGAGAAGCTAATTATAACATCCAAATCTATTGTAATATTATGCCTGTACTCAAAACACCCCTCAATATTGTGGGAGTGTCGAAACTTAACAATTTTATTTCGAATATATTTCCCAGACACTATCTTAATATTTATGTGCCAGATCTGAAACATTCAGGGAAATTGAAGTTTGGAAGGTAATCTTTTGTAATCCTAATAAATTAGTCACTTGAATAGTTAGTGAGTGTACTCAAATACTTGTAAAACAATGGCTAATCGCATGGATAAATTACTTCAGACCATATCTTCATAACTTCAGATTAAACTTTAAAAACACTGGATTAAATTACAATTTAATCAACTGATTAATAGATTAAATAAGATGTTTATGATCTAGCCTAACTTATAGTGGAACTTATGACCAAAAGGAGTAATTTCCATTTCTATATTAGAATTCCACGCCAGCTTAAAAGAAACTGTCATATCATTATCTACTGATTATTCCTAATAGCTCCTACAAGTATTAGCTAGAATGCTTAATCAAAATCCTGAGAAAAGGCCAGACTTCATAGAATTATCGTATATTATATTCAATAGATAATACAAAACTACTAGCAAAGAATTAGGATTGACCTTAAACCCTTCAATAGTTAAAACCACAGAGAATCCTCATTATTATCCTTTAAGTTAAATTATAAATGAAAGAAACAATAAAGCATTCAATTAGAATCTCTAATAAAGATAACTATCGCCTTATAAAATAATTCCATATTCGCCTTAAAGAATAACTCCTAAATAGTTTTCACCATCCAGAATTTATGGTTAGACTTAAAGAGTAGTTCAGCCACAAAGATTAGCTTAAGCAATCAAAAAAGAGGAAGTCTACTCCCCAATCAAACAATCACTTTAACAATTAAGTTAATTATATAGAACTACAACCCCTGTCAAAGGAAATAAAACCAGCTCAAAGGCATCAACAATTAGTCATAATGCTTCCCTGATTGATTCTTACAGGACTTAATATCCCTTCTCTAGTCAAACAAGAGATAAACCGAATAAACTCTAAATTCCTCAGCACAAAAGTGATGTGAAAAGAATGATATTTAAAGATGATTTGAATTAGACTTCAACAAGTTAACCTCCAATTGAAATGGTCTTATGAAATAGATATAAAATGCATTTAATTAAAATTATTGATTATTATTAACTCTCTTCTCCTAGTCAATTTTTGCATTCTTATATTGTTTTATGTATTATTGCAGCACACTAAATTGCTATATTGTTCAAATTTCTTTCTTTTATTAATTAATTTGAAAATATATATATTTATTAAATTTTCAATTATTGAAATTAGTTACCCTTCTATGAAAAAGCAACAATTTATCTTGAAAAATTATCAAAAGGATTATCAAGTAAATAATTTACAAAGTTTATCTTAAATTCTTTTAAAATGAATAATTAATAGAAATATGATTTTTAATTCAACTATTGATTAATACTTTATAAAACTGCTACATAGCTTAAGAACTTAAGAGAAAAAATATTGAATTTGAAATTAGAGTTATAATTTTGAACATTCTTACTTAAGAAATGCTTTATATTAGTCAATATGTAGATCATTCCTATTATACATTTTAATATTTGATATTTATACACAAAATAATACTTATCATTTTAATATTTAATCAGAATTAATTTCACAATTAATATTGCTAATACTAAACATAAGAGAGCAAATAAAGTATCAAAACCTGATTTAATATACTATTATTGAAAATTGTATTATTAATCAATCCTAAAAACTGAAATTTAGGATGCCCATTTAAAATTAACGATAATCTTATTTTCAAAAACTAAAAACAAACTAACACATTATGTTTCAAAATTGATTTTAAAATGGTTAAAAATTATGTTAGATGAATTCATTGAAATGGTAATCTTAGTATTATGAATATAACAATAAACAGAAAAATACTAAGTCCATTATTTTATGAATTTTACAGAGAGCTCTTATATTTGATCTAAATATTTAAAGTATTAGGTATAAACTAATATATTATAATTGACCTCTGTGATCAATATTATAAAATATTTATCAATAGATTTCAAGTAAAAATTATGTGTACATTTAATATTTTCTAGTCACTAACTTGATCACACCAGATGTAATAATGAATGTAAGTCTCCATACATTACTAATCATATATCTAATAGCACATTTTCTACAATTTTATTATATGTATCTTATTTTTGGAATATCAGTCATGCCTCTTTGAAATTTGATGCAGAACTTTTTTGAAGAAAATGTTAAGAGAATGGTTATTAGCCTAATTAAGCTAAGAATTTCAACATAAATAGATTATAATATGAATCTAAATGTATTTTGTGAAATGCAAACTACAATTATGATCATACACCTCTCCAGGGATGAGACTTTAATTAAGTTTTAAATTTTCAAGCTCATTACTGGTAGAGGATTATATTTTATCAATTCAGTAAAAGAAGAATTGCAAATTTCTAAAAAAAATTATGTGTTATTGTTTTCAAAACTAATTTTTAATTTTAAGCTATAGTCTTTTTCTGTATAATTCTTAAATTGATAAGGATATCCTCAAGTTAGCTAGGACTCATCATTAAAATGTACGGAGAATATCTAGTTAAGAATAGGATAAGAAAATGTTAATAATTGAATGGTTATTATTAATTTATTTTCAAAATATAATTAATAAGATATAAAAAGACCAATATCTTCAATTCTTAATGAATAATCAACAAGGACCCTTCTCTACCCCTGCATTTATCATAAAACTGTATGATATGCTAGACGAACAAGTATTTTTATTTGACGATCTCATATAGAGCACGCCGTAATTTTAAACAATAATTAAATGGAGTGACGATGGTGAGTACTTCATTGTAATGAACCCCAAAGAAATGGAAAGCCAGATATTGCCATAATATTTCAAACACAATCACTATTAATCCTTTTTACGACAATTAAACATGTATGAGTTCCAGAAGGCAAGGAATTCTGAAAATTATGAAATATTTACTCATCCAAGTTTCAAAAAAGGAAACAAGTATTTATTTGTTACTATATTAGAAAACAATTATCTCAAATTAAACGAAACCCAATCAAATAGAA
The DNA here is from genome assembly GCF_000165425.1 of Paramecium tetraurelia. Taxonomy (NCBI): domain Eukaryota; phylum Ciliophora; class Oligohymenophorea; order Peniculida; family Parameciidae; genus Paramecium; species Paramecium tetraurelia. The sequence goes on along the minus strand of NW_001799599.1, from coordinate 322,705 downwards.
AGTTTTATTAAAAAAAGAAAAGAAAAGTGTAAAAGCAGAATCAACTGAGGCTGAATTCGAGTAATAAATGGAACAAGAGTTAACATTCTTGAAATAAAGATAGCTATAATTTGAAAATGATTTCAAAGCGATAAGTGAATAAAACTAAATTATAATGGAACAACACAATTCTATATGGACCTAATTAAGTTTATCTAGACAATCGTTAGATACGAAAATCGATAGGCTTAGCTATTTGTTAAGTTTCTTTTTGAAACAACAAGATACAAACATTAAAGATAATAATGGATAAGATTTATTTAAAGCCAATGTCAAGACAGAACTCGAGCCTCCATAGTCGCAAACTTAATAAATGGAATCATTATCCCCAATTCTAAGAATGATGTAATCATAACTAAATTATTCACTGAAAAAAAATTTATCAACTTTTAGCCCAAATTAATGTAAATAATAAATTATTATCCTTAGTAAATTCTCCATTGCCAATTAGAAGTCAATAAGAAAATTAGGATAGCTAATACTCGAATTTAAGTCCATACTATTAGAAGTCCTTTTAAGATTACATGTGAATAGACTAAAACAATTGGAAATGATTTATTTTCGCTATAAAGCAATATAAGCTTATTATTTTAATCAGAAAAAGATTTAAAGAAACCCAAACTCCATATATAATCAACAGCCTTTTGAAGGATCGAAATATAAACTTGATCAATGACATATAAATGTCTGACTAAGATAAATTTAAGTTGTGAAATCAATTATGTTTTGAACTGGAAAATAGAGTTACGCTTCTTAATTTACTTTTTATCTTGTTTACAGTTTCCAATTAAGTTTGGGTTTTTTTATGTTTAATATCCAAATCTGTAACATCCTATTCCCTCTTAACAACCTTCCCTTCACTTAAGGTATCTTCATCAGGCTCTTCTTGTTCTATCTATATAGACTTTTAAGTTTCGCAGAAGACTATAGTACCATTATTATCCTCATAAATTTTGAGATGTTATTCCACTGGTCGTAAGTCCTTTTTTTTAGCCATATATTTCAAGAATGGTATTAATCGAAGAAGACAATCGTCATCTTCTGAATCTAAGAAAGAAGGTATTAATAATCCATTATCCTAGCATTTTATAAAAGCATTTGGATTATTCTAATTATTGATTATTAATTACATCAATGAAGATTATATCTCCCATAGGTCTGTCAATTAACTAAAGATCTTTATAGCAAATTCCATCGATAAATTGACAGCTTCCTCTTGCGTAATAATCACTTATTATTTTTTTTTTATCTATGAAACTTAACACTTCTTAACAATAAGCCTCATAACCTGCTGTAAAAATAAAAATTTCATAATCTTTGCTAGCTTCTTATAAAAACTGATTTAAATAAGGCCGAGCTTTCAAATATACTGTGTATAATTATCCTTTGTGAATGACTTCAAGCAATACCTCATGTTGAAAATTTTCATTTTCTTTGAATTCACAATGAACCAGTGTTTCATCCAAATCCAGAACCAATACTTTCTTCTATGAATATTATTTGGGTGTTTGTGCTGAAATATAATTTTTCTAAAATTTGCCTTTAAAATGTTCATAGCAATTTTTGAAAAGAGCAACAATACTCATTTTTTTTATAAATTTATGTGCAATTAATCAATAATATTTACATTTATTTATTTAAGAATATTTGCAAACATAAGTGACACTCTCTTATAAAACTCAGAATTGATTCACAAATAGAATGTTACTTATAGGTGTAATACGAGAAACAATTTAAAAAATAGTTTTTATTTGATTACATAATTTGAATGTAAATATAAAAAGTTAATACTAATATTTATCATAATTTAAACTTTTAAATATGGAATAATTTTTTGTTTGAAATATCAATTATATCTCTGTTAGTATGGATTAAATAGTTTTAAATTTGATTTGTTGGACAAGACAACGTCTTTGTTTTTATAGTCTTCTGTATAGATGAAGACTCTTGATACAACTTGTTTAACTTGATTTCTGTGTATGAAGCAAAAGAATCTTCTCCATTGATCTATCTACGGGAAGTGAGAGGACCATCAATTTTGAGATCATTTAATTTTCCTTAAAAAGATTTTGCCAATTTAATCTAAGTGTGACCTCTGTTATTTTTTTATCGAAAGAGGTTTTTCACTTAATAATGTTACTTGATATTTTAAATCTAATACTTTAATGGCCAATTATTGTTATTAATTTTCTTGAAGAACTAATTGATGCTTAACTTTACTTTCGATATATCGTATTTATTAACTTTTATCAGTCATTCTAAGAAACCTATCCTTTTGAACTTAATCAAGCTCATGATTTTTTTAGAGGAAATCATATATTTCTTATTCTACTTATTTCTCTACTTGCAGAGGATCTTTTTCAGTGAAGAATCTATTAAGTTTCTTATTTCTGCTTGGAGATGTTTCGAACATTTTGGAATCTTCAACCTTTGTTGACTGGGTGTATTACTATTGGTTTTTTTTTTATTAAGGAAGGGCATTTCTTCTTGATTTCGCTAATTGTTGTTTTTTTATTTGTTCCATGTCATAATTCTGAGTTTGCTTTTTCTTTTCTCCTCGAAATAACTGCATAACCATTTCCATCTTCAATTTAGCTTTTTCTTATTCATTATCTTCATCCTTCTTCTTTTTGTATCGTCTTAACATTTTTTTAAAAATATGAGCATATTGTTAGATTTTTGCGATATCATCAGCATTTCTTATTTCTTATCTTCTATCTATAATATGATCAATTAATTTCACTCTTTGCTAATAAGTGTTAAGACCTTCAACAGCCTTCTTTACCTGAGATCTTGAAAAAACATCTGAAATTTTATTGTAAGTTTTTGAAATCAGATCACTCATTTGTTAATAAAATTACTAGCTAAAATATGTGTAAATAGAAAAATATTGAATGCAGAAATTTTATAACTTAAACTTTCAAATCCCCACTTTAAACAAGTTTGCTTAAATTTACAAATATATATAATAAAATATATTTATTTTCAACATTTACAAATGCTTCATAATAATGAACTGTAGTTTTTTCTAAATAAGTAAATCCTATCGTGCTGGTAGTAAACATTCAGATCATATTGACCGATGAATGATAGAAATTATTATTGGATATTTAATTCCTAAAGATGTGCAACATTCTCATTCTTCTTTTTCTCAACCTCATCAATTGTAAGCAGTGATATCTTTGCATCGCTGTAATCATTGTCATTTTCACCTCCAAATATCAAAATTGAATTAGAATTTATCTACAGACAGACACTGTTCAACTTGAATATTTAATCTTGTCCACTAGTCAATCTTAATTAGTACCACTTATGTCTCTTCGTATCATACCTATAAATGATTATTATTTCAAATTTACTTTTCAACAGTTTTATCAAAATGATCAAAACGATTCAACCCTCCAAATCTAACCAAATATCTTTGTTGGAAAACCACAAGATTCACTTTTGTTAAAGGAGTCTAGAAAGGCTTGATCTTTTGCCATTCTAAAGTTTTTAGATTAAACCTTTCGCAAGCATTGCTAACCTGTTTATTTTCATTTTCACCCCCAATCAAATAGATATAATGCCCTACTTAAGCAACTCTGAAATTTCTTTTCTTCTCAATCATGTTAGGCAAAGCCTAGAGGATGGAAGCATACTCATTGTATCTATAGAATGTGTTGTCAGCAGTCTAAGAAAATGGGTTAAACAAGAATATGATTCCTTCTTTAGTTGCAAATGAAATCAATTCATTAGTAAATTGGTGTTCAACATCGCAAGCAATCTTTTAAACATTTTCAGCTCCAATTTACCATATAAAGAAGTACTTTGTATTGGGTTTGAAGTAGTGTAGAAACTCTTTTTAAGGATCAATGAAATAGTTGATATGATTAAATTCGATATTAGGTTTCTGACAATTTAAAGTATTAATTGTAATCGGTGTAATTCGCAATATTTATTGTCCACTTTCAGCTATGTAAGATCTATGTTTTGGAGGTTAGATATCTAGTAAATGTGATTCATTTATTTTGCCTTTGAAACTCAATTCTACTGCCTGATCTAATATGGTTTATTTGTATTATTCTGAATTCAATTAATATTTATGGTTATATTTCTAAATTGTTTATTATTAATCTGATTGTTCTTCCATTAATGAATGTTCAGCATTTGAAAATGAAAAATTCTCTGCTTCATTTGTTAAAGCATCATCAGCTATTTTAATAATATTTTCCGCCTTGTCAAAATGAAGAGTGCTTTACAACTTAGCCTAACTCTTTTCTTCTCTTTTCTTTTCATATTCCTCTTTGAGTGGCAACTTGTTATTTGAATTTAGATGATAATTAATGAGTTCCTTGTAATGACCTTTCAAAATCTTGTTGGCAATATCCAAAGGAACCAACAAGAAGGTTTAGGCTGCAACTATCGCAGCATTATGATTTGCTTGATCGACTTCGTAATTGAATTAAATATTGGTAACATCATTTTGGTTCAAAAATCTAAATAAATGTTACCATATCTGCAACAATTGCATGGTTACTTTAAGTAGATTCAATGACAAATCATCATTCAACAATTGTATGGGAGTTATGCTGATTTGTTCAAGTTCAATACTGTTCAAAACAAATTAAGCAACTTTGTCAAGAGAATTTAAATCGGCTGGATTGAATACTTCTATCTAAATTGTTTTATATTGACTTCTAAGTTGGATTATTTTAGAATAAATACATGTTTTAGCTTCCTCCCATGCCTTTACTGGAAGTAAGTAGGTCCTCTGAATCTATAAATTAATAGAAATCATGCAATCCTCTTCTCAGATCAATTTCATGCTAAGTCAATAAGGAATAAGGATCTTCTTTGTCTATTTCTGATGTCAATATCAAGATCTTATCTTAATAATATTGAATGCTATTTTTCAAAGCGCAAAAGGTTTAATTATAGACCTATTGAACATAACTGAGTTTTCTTTTGACTGCCTGTAAATCAATATAGTTTTGTATAATATTCTAGTCCATCACTTTTTTAATGAAGTAGTATTGAAAGATTCTGTGTAGGAAATTTTAAAAGATGTCGTATATTCTGCTCTGATTGTCAATTAAATAAGAAAACAATCCACCTGATTGGGGAAGTAATGTGGATTTCTTAACTTGTAATTTAGGTTGAGATGGAGTATTGATGATTTCAGAGAGAATATGGGAATTCTGAGTCTGACTGAATTAAGGGTAGTTCTCATTATTGTTGACTAATTCTTATTGTTATTCAGCATTTTGTTCTTGTGAAATTTGGGAAAAGGATTCATTTAGCAAATCTTAGGATATAAAGACTGCCTGGTCTGGATTTTCTAAATCTCTGAAACTCATATTAACGGATAATAATTATTAGAATGTGTTTACAATAAATTATGATTACAATTGATTCATTTTTAGTAAGATTACGCGAATAAGTTCATCAATTAATTAACTTTAGTAATACTTGTTTAAGCAAACTGATATTCAATGGTTTTGTGAAGACTTCCCTCATTCCGACCTCCATGCACCTTTCAATATCTTCGGCCGAGTTAAAAGCTGTCAATCCAATGATAGGTATGTCAGGTATAAGATTCTCTTGAATCATGCCCATCAACATCTTCGTAGTCGTCCATCCATCCATTATTGGCATCTAGCAATCCATTAAAATAAAATAAAATAATTGGCATGCATCGGAACATTTTTCTGTCTTTTCTATAACATCTATTGCTTATTATCCATTGTAGGCCTAAATATAAACAAATGTATACAATTTACACATTAAAACCCATCTGAGTAATTATTACCTGCAAAGCTTTCTGATTGAAGATATCATCATCAACACTCAAAATTCTAGCGCATTTGCATGGAAATCTTATATTTTAGAATTATTCTTCCATCTCAATTTCCTTTTCTTCTTTCTAAATTAATCTAGATACAAGAGTATTTGGTCGATTACTTGAAGAGGCATCTAAATCAGATATACTAAATGAAGACTGTCTTCTCCTCTTACCCTATCGATCTTTTGTTTCAGTATTTTATGCTATTAATGCGGTATGTATGCTTTGACAATTCAATTTTAACAAATTAACTTCTGGATTAGTCCTTTCTGAATCTAAATCATCTATTAAATCAGTCTCTTATTAGCCAACTTAATTAAATATTCCAGAGGACTGTTGTGGTTTGAAATAATTAGCAATAGAATGTTGTTGTCGAATTGGGATTTATTATATAGATGTCTCGAAAATCGAATTGTCTGGTTGAGGATTATTAATTATCAAAATTCCTTATATCCCCATACATAAGTCAGGTACAGTTTATGCACACTTCAGACTTGTTCTCTAAAGTGTGTTTGCTCTTAAAATCTGAGTGTTTGTCGATTAAGCAGTTCGAATCTTAAAAGTCACTTCAGACCCTTCTGTATTACCACGTGATGTTATTCTGAGTTGGCTTTTGTTCTACGGAGCCAATTTCAACAAATTCATCTAACTAACAAGCAATCCGAAACCCTCCCACTCATCCTAACTACAAAAGTCTCGACTTTCATTAAAAGACTTTAAAAACTATTAAATTTGATATAATTTGTTTTATGGTATTCCTATTCCTTAATCCTTGATACAAAATGTCATGGTTCTTTCAGTACTAGATATTTCCAAAGTGATCAAGCCTCTTACAGAATATTTAATTGAATTTGATATGAGATTAACTAAAATTTGCATTATTCTATCAAAGTCAGAGTCAATCTGAGGTGGAACTGAGTTTTTTACAATTATGTGCAATCCTAAATTTTTTATTGTACAAATAGGTCTAAAAATATCATTAATTTCTTAAATAATATTTTCAAAATTGAATTCTTGAATATTGTACTTAATCACATGTGAATGAAATTGAGTAAAGTCTATAATATCTCGAATTAAATAAGCCTATAATTTTAAAGCATTTGCAGCTGGTTCTATACAATTAGTCTTATAGGTTTCCTAAATCTATGGGTCATTTAGTAGAGCATCTAGAAATAATTTAGCACTATTTAGTGGAGTTCGCAATTCATGAGAGAAAGAATCAATAACGCTTACTTAAAATTTTTCTCTTGTCTCCAATTTTTATAAATAACTCTGCAATGAGATATCATCCATTATAATCAGGTACTCTAAGTCATTTTAACCACCAAATATTTTGCATTAGATTTTACGAATGGTATCATCTTCAAATAATTATGCTGATTTATTCTTTGCTGTTTGACCTAATAATTCCAAATGATTCTCCTTTGATAAAAACTATTCCAAGCTCCCGTTCTATAATTCTGTTAAAATCTCTTGTAAAGTATTTGGCATATTTTATAAACTTGTAACTTTGCTACAACTATAAACCTAGGATAAACTACTATTTGGTTGCTTTGGCAGTCTGATACTAGATTCTCTACCTGACTTTTTCTTCCTTTTTATCTAGAGTTTAAATTACAGTTCGTTCATTAGATATGATTAAACATCCTTGACTCCTTAGAACATTTACAAAAGAGATTGATTTTAAAACATGACTTACAAATTCTCCTTTTTCACAATCATTATTCCTACAGGAATATTTTGTAATCTAATCATCCACTAATTGCTAATTTAATCTTAAACCAAATTAATTATTTCGGCATTTCTTTGACCAGGCTTAGTTTAATGGGTAGGTAGTTCTAATTCTTGTTATAAACTTAATTTAGATTTAGGAATCATAATCAAGGTACAATAGAACGCCAAAATGTATAAAATAATGTTCTCACTGTGATATATTAATAAAGAAAACATAACTAAATTATAGACAACATGATATAGAAAACATCTTATTATTGATTACTTTTTTATAATCTGTGATTCTTAAAATTTAAGCAGCAAATAACTGCACACATTTAATTCGCGATTAAGAAAACAACAATATGTAATTTGAATGCTAAGTATTATGAGTATTAATTGTTGTAAATGACTCTAATTTATTAACTTTTTCCTTAATATCAAAATCCCAGTTAACATTATCATTCCATTAAGCATCAGAATTATTAAAGATCCTAATTAAGTGATATCTTATAAATAAAGTAATAATCCTAAAACAATATTGAGTGTGTTTATTGAATGAAACTTTATTAAAATCCAATTTAATTGCATTAAATAATTTAATATCATTATAATTCATTCTAAATAGCCATGTTAAATTAAAATAGAAACAATGATAAAGCCAACCAAAATTTTAAATTCGTTAATTTTTTTTTTGTATTAATTGAATTCTTTTATCAATGATATTGAACATCAATTATCTACAAAAAAGAATAATTATTCATATTTCTCTTGTGTCTGATAAAATAGAGAGTTATATTAAAATTACTCAGCTCTCCACTCTTTCGAATTATCACAAATATTAAGCTATTATTTTAGTGATTATAAAATTAAAATATTCAATAACAACAAAGTATAATAGAAGTATTTAAGTAGTATAAATTGTACTACAAATTAATTTGAAAAATCATTAAATTTTTGGAATTGATGGAATATATATGTGAAAATTTAAATTGATTGTAAATACTAAAATTTAACAAAAGACATAAGGATGGAATTGAGTTTAGAATCATAAACTTATGTGAATAAATCGATATTCATAATTAGAAAATAATTCAAGATTTTTTCTGTTTAGATTTAACGAAAACCCAATATTACATTAAATAATCACATTGAATTAGAACTAAATAAGTAATTATAATTTTTTAAATATGAAAATGAATTCATTAAAATATATACGTAAATTTTATTTAACAAGATTTGAAGCAATTTATTTCAAACAATATTTTATTATGTCGTATTCATATCTTAAAATCGATTTTACTTTAAATAGTCGTCTAAATAATATAAAAAAATGATAAAGAAGAAGATTACGTTTCTTAATAAAAAATATCAGCTAGGCTAATCTGAGGATGAGAAAACACCAGACACAGCCTTGACTCCACTTTCTATAAAAGAATAATTACAAAGTGATGATTCGGATACTGGTACACCTAGTAAAATGGCTCTAACTCCCTTAAAAATGTCTAAATTCAAAATATAACACGAAAAAAGCAAATCTTCTTTCGCTCACGGTGGCAGGGCTTTGGTTAATAGGCGAGACATATTTGCAGAGCATCCATTTAGATAGTTGATATTTGGATAAAGAACAACATAGGAGACCCTACTCAAACATATTGAATATACAAAAAGAGGGGTTACTTATGCTGCTAAGTCTTTGAAACCTCCATCAGAGAAATTTTTATAGCAGAAGTAAGTAGACATCCCTTTAAAAGACAAGGAGAAAAAAATATTGATATTAGATTTAGATGAAACATTGATACATTCTTGTACAAGCAAGGAGAAATCTTAAGTTTAGTTAAAAACTGAGGATGGACAATTAGTATTATATAGTGTAATATTTTAGCTTAGATTCAACGTGCGACCATATTTAGCATATTTTCTTGATTGTTTATCTACTTTTTACCAGATATTCATATTTACCGCCTCTTCCCCATCATACGCTTTAGCCTTAGTTGATTACATTGATCCACTAGAGGATAAAATCTTAGGGATATTTACTAGAAATCATTGTCTCGAAACAAAGAATGGTTACTTTATTAAGGATCTTCGTATCCTTAGAGATGTTGATTTGAAAAACATCATAATCGTTGACAATTTAACTCACTCTTTTGGATTTTAATTAGAGAATGGTATTCCTATTCTGGAATGGACCGATGATGAAAAGGATCAGGAGTTGAAATACTTGGTTGACTACTTAATTGAGGCCAGTTAATGTGAAGATGTTAGAGATTTTAATAGAGAAAAGCTCAAATTACATGATCTTATTGATTATATTTTCTGAAAATTATTAATATAAGATTTGTTATAATGCTCATGAGAGCTCTATCTAGATTATGAATAATACTCTCATTGTCCTTAGCAAGTCTTGTAAACTGTTTCTCAATAGCCAATAAAATACTTCCTTAACTTCGATTCAGCTTTCGATGCTAATGGATGAATATTCTGGGGCAAATTTAAACGCAGCAAGGATAGATTCAACTAAAAATTTCGCTCTTCTTAAGTCAATACTCCTGCCAATTGTTACATTTGTTAATCTGGTACTAATAACACCTTGTAGGTTTCTGAGATCATTTCAATAACATCTTCAACTTTATATTATGAAATGTATTTCTCAATAAAATTAATGGCTCTTATCTTTGCTTATTTTTCGACTTCCTTTTCCATCAACAAATATGAAAGTGTGATTTTCTAACACTATTTAATTTATTTATCTTCCTATCCTGATCCTCTTTACGGTAATTAATGACCTAGTTGTTAATCTCTTTATTAATTATTTTATTGATTCTAATCTTATTGTTGTTGCCCATTATTGCACTCAAGTTGTTTATTGAGTAATTTTTATGATTTTTTTTCCTTTTTACTCTAGTAGCATATGGATCCATGTCCAAGCACGTGAATGGCAATGCCCTTGCCAGATTTAGAATTTTTACTAATGCTCACAGGAGCATCAGCAATAATTCCTTCTTAAACAAAGGTACTTTCTCTCATTGCTTATACAGGATTCGCTCTTTTTGTAATTCTCTTATTTGCTTGATTTTCCTCTATAAATTGTGGATTTTAAGACTTAATATTTTAAAAGAAAAAGTACATTCTCTGTGCAGATAGATGACATTTCCCACATATCTTAAAAGTCTTCTTCAACTGATGAATTATAATCTTAAAAATCTTAACTTCTCTCTTCATCAAAGAATGATGAATTTGTATGGGTTTCTGTAGAATTGTATGTGTATTCGAATTCGTTGCTGAGTTTTCTTTACTTCTAGACTTGCTTCTCAATTGTTGACATATTAGCTTGTGTATTAATTTAATTAATTATACATAAATCAATACATCTGTGTTACAAACACAGTAATAAAAGAATTATTCATAAATTATTAAGGTTTAAATATATACATATATATACATTATTTCTTTAAAATATAAATTTCTCTTGTTCATAATAAAGATCCATTTATCTCTTTTCAAAAATCTTAATATTTTAATTCAATAAATGAAATCAAAATTATTTATTTCATTTCACTTTTTTACTACTATTGAATATTTTCCTTTCTCTTTATTCAAGATAATACCTGATATTGGGAAGAAGGAAGAGAATTACAATTTGTTATATAATTATTTCAAATTACATTATAATAAATGAAAATAATCTTTATTTTTATATATGTTGTGATCTAGGTAAGCTAACCTCGCCAACCTTTCCCAATGGACGAACGAAAATCTATAAAATAAATGTGAAAATTGTTATTAATAAGTAGGTGAAATTAAAGTGGAGTTAATATAATAATAAAACTTATTCATAGATTTATAAGTTTATTATTAGAAAAATGAACAAATAAATTCAAAATTATTGAACAAGAATGATTGAAGGGTTACTTATTAAAAAACTATAAAATTTTAATTGATGTAAACTTTATATTATATAATAATTAATTAGAATTTCCCCAGATAAGAATTTATTTTACTAATTAAGGATACTTATCTAAATGTGATACTGTTCCCCTATATTCACAATATTCTTTATATTAAACGAAAAAAAATAATAGATTTATTTTAAAATGTATTATTATAACAAGATATTTACTCAAAAAAGGGGATTAGTATTAGATATGCATGGATAGTCGTTTAAAGGTTAGAATATGGTGTTTGAATGCAAAAAGTATAAACATAGAGCAAATTTATAGAATATTAAAGAATTCAAATATTCTGGTTTATTGATAGATATATCTAAAGCAGTCAAATTTGAGACATTTATTAGATGATTTAAGAATTATATTACTCTTCAACAATAATAATGAAGCTGAGTTTTACCCTTTTATTATTTTAATTAAATTATTAATATAAAAATTAGGATGGATTCATATATTTGCTTAATGTATTTAGATTAAGTAATAAATAAATTGTTTACAATGAATCATTTATAGGTTATCTTAAATAATGAAATTAGGTTCTATTTTTTGACTTTCTTTGTATTGGAATGTTGATGTTTATAAGAATTTAAATTAAACAACCCCAGAATTTTTAATACAATTATTATCAATATATTCTAATTTACATCTTCCCTGCTTATTATAGCTATTGCTTGAGGTAATTTTTGTTAATTAACAAATTCATCTTTTTTAACTTTATGACTGTTATAAATTTATATACATTTTGAAAAATAAATATATAATTTAGTTTCCTTTATTCTTAAACATCTGAATGGCATTGACTTAAATTATATTGATTGTAATTTGGATGATAATTGATACGCTTGATTTATTTTATGCTAAAGTTGAGATAGATTTAAATAATATATTGTAACATGCAAAATAAAATAAGAATTAAATATAGTACTATAAAATTCTTCAAATAATAAAATGTGATTTGATAAAAATATTAATATGAGACACCTTAGTGCATAAATATTTAACTATGTATATAAAAAGTCATTCTTTTTGTTGATTATTAACGTCTCTGTTGGATAGGGGTAACCTTACACACTTAAACTAATTGAGTTCTCTAGTATTCAGCTTCTTCTTGAGACAGTTTTTATTAGTCATTGAACTTCTATGAGTTAAGCAGGTCTTTTTTTACAATAGGCTCTGCAAATCAGACATCACTTGCAATTCCAGTTGATGAACCTTTTTATTGTTGAAGCTTCTTTTGGATTCCTGATCTCTAGGAGTGGATGAAACATGTTAAATCTGTTGTGAACTATTTTTGTTTGGTGATTTGAGTATGTTCAGTATGTGAGTGACACTACTCTTTCTTTAATTGGCACTGTTTGGGATATTTGTATTGTTCCTGGCACTACTGCATTATTATTTATTAAATGATTGTTTCATCTTAGCGGATAGTTTCATAAATTGTTGAACAGGTGAAGCAATATTGACAGAAGGGGATTTGGGTTTGCTTTTAGTAAATTATTGAATATCTTTAGGAGATGCTTGTTTGGATGGCTATTGGTTTCTGGGTGAGGCTACATCAATCAATTGGATGGAAGCTGATTGGATTTTGAGTGGAGGAGACTTGCTTTTTTGTGGTTATGGTTGTGGTTATTTGGTTTATTTCAGAATAGATTGCTTATTGGATTTACTGGTGGTTGTGTTGCTTCCGATGCTGTTGATTTTGGTGGAGGATGTATTTGGCTATTTTTTTAGCTTGATCATAGACTGAATTTATTGTTTGATTTTTTCAATGGAGTCAGGTTCTTAGATTAGGAAACTGATTCCTTGCAAGATTTTATCATTTTTCGAGAGGATCTAATGTAATTTGGTTGAATATACTTCATCGGAGGAACTGGGATCTTGTGGTGTGATTTGTTCGCTTGTCAAAGGGATGGGTGAATCACCTACAATTCCTTTTTGTGGTTTATCAGGGTTGTTATGATTTTCTTGTGCAATCAAGCGTGCGATTCTAAAAAATGCAAGTCTTCTTTTGCGATCATGAAAATAATTTAAGGGGATAATGGCAGGAATCATAAATAAACGAGGTATGTCATTATGATACTGATTGATTTATTGAATTTCATACTTTATAATATTCTCCCAACATATGTAATTTATCTCTTAACTGATTAATGTGATAATATTTAGCTAAGTGTTCTTGGGGTGTGTCATAACATTACAGATCTTTAAGTGTGATTAGTAATTAACATCTTTTTCCTTCCAAAATGTCATTTATTCCTTTTTTATAATGATAATGAGTTGATTGAGAGTACTTACTTATTAAATAACTATTCATAATAAATTAAAAAATGGAACAAATTCAACAGGTAAAAGCATAATTAACGAATGCAGGAATGTTTGAAATTTATCTAGAAACAAGATAAGTCCAAAAATGATTTGATGGCAGTATCTTAAGGCTTTAAAAAAATGGCCCTAAGAAGCCTAATAATTTAGATAGTATTGTCTAAATTCTAAGATCTTTGGTTTCCAATGAAGCACCGAAACACGTATATGTTGTAACAAAGGGGGAATTCGTATAAGTCAAATATGGTAATTGTTTGGGCAAATGAATATTAGTGAAGTCGCAATCCAAGAATCCCTTATCTTATATAAGTAAGATATTTGCTCAAGAACCTCAAATATAGAAATAGCTTCGTGTAAGATTATCAACAATAATTATCCTCCTAGACCTTCAAGGTGATGGATGTGATTGGAATGGATGAAATTCATAATGAAAATTACACCTACGATGTTTTCTGCAATTCAACAATCGGAGAAGTTTTTTGCATCAAGAAATGTGTTTTCGAGAAAATTGTCCCAAATCAAACCATGAAGAAGAAGAACCTTCAAATAATGATAGAAAATAAACCCTGTCAAATGATTGAAATTCATTCTGCAAAAGGAGCAACGCCAATTAATCGATTATAATTGGGAGAAATACCCAGACAACCTGAAGAGATCAGCACGCATCGACATGAAAAGAGAACCATCGATTTTACAGCCTTCAAGTAAGTTAAACCTTAGCATGTTGTTCATCAACCAATTCTGGAGGAATTAGAAGAACCTCCTTTAAACAATAGATTTCTTGGTGGTAATAATACAATTAAACTCTAGATTGATTCAGCTTAAATATATATCATTTTATTATCATTCATTTTAAGAGATCTCTATCAATCAACTATTATATTTTCAGACTCTTCCCTTGACTTCTTTCATCCACACTATACTGAACTGACATTTTGTTTATTAATTTATATTTATATAATATTAATAATGTCTAACCACCGCAATCTGAAGGATTTATTTCCAACCAAACTTAATTTTATTAAGCCAAAAGCTGTAAGATATGATCCCAATCATTATTAGGAATTAAAGGATGAACGGCCAAAGCAAACCAACAAATCCCCTTTAGGATTAAGTTAATTTACTAGTTTTTTCTAAATTGCTCAAAAGACTACCAAAAATAGACAAACACCCTCCTCTCAAAGAAGTGCAACACCTTCTAAGGTTAAAATCATTTAAGTGAACATGCAAAAATAAGATTAGTCGCAAATGAAAATTTAGTCTAAGCATTCCAGGAATTAAAGTGCCACCAACATTAACAGCAGTAGAAACAATTCATTTCACAAAGAGAAGTAGGACTAATTATTTTAAAACCCAAGTTCTCGTAGTCCTGTCTACGTATTGTCCAAGCTAATGTCATAACATCATTAATAAGATTCTTAAATATAAATTCATAATCAATCCAAAGATTAATCTCCCGCTAAACCAGCAATTTTTGATAATCTAGATATTATTAATAGAAACACTGTTCGGAAGAATTCCAAATCACCAAATACTACTGCATAAAAAGTGTCTCCGTTTGTGTATCCAAAATTTTCAAGTGTCCATCAAATTAAACCTCAAGATAATTTGTTCAAGCAATAGGAGAGTTTAGTTAAGGAAAATAAGCCGATTGAGAAAGAATCTCAATTTATAAACGAAGCCCCTCAGATCCATATTATGTAGTAGGAATTCTAAGTACCTAGTTAATTTAAATACTCTAAAGGCTTTGAAAATCTATTTAACTCAATGATGAATTTGTAACATAACTCTAGATATGAGAATTCTAAGAGCATAGTTAAACAGCAAGAAAGACAAGAGTCAAGTGATGGCAATGAAGAAACCTTAGTGGCAGACTGCAACATACAAGTCAGCAAGAACAACTTTCAATTTCATTATGTGATTGGGAAGGGTGGATTTGGGAAGGTTTGGAAAGTTGAAATAAAGAAATCAAGACAGTTGTATGCTATGAAGGAGATGTCGAAGGCAAAAGTAATAGCCAAAAGAAGTGTTAATTCAGTAATGAATGAAAGAAATCTATTGGCCTAATTTAAACATCCCTTTTTGATCAATATGAATTATTGTTTTCAAGACAGGGACAACTTATATTTGGTGATGGATTTATTGACTGGAGGAGACCTAAGATATCACATTGGAAAAATGAGGAGGTTTAAGGAACATCAAACCAAATTCTTTGTAGCTTGTGTTTTGTTGTCATTGGAGTATCTGCACAATAACAACATCATTCATCGAGATCTTAAGCCAGAAAATTTGGTTTTGGACAAATATGGGTATGTTAGATTAACAGATCTAGGGATTGCCAGGATCTGGAAACCTGAGAATTCACAAGATACCAGTGGCACTCCAGGATACATGGGTATAGTCATACATCAATATCTGTAGCTCCTGAAGTGATGTGCAGGTAGAATCACACGATAGCTGTAGATTACTTTGCTCTTGGGATCATGGGTTATGAATTTATGTTAGGCAGAAGGCCTTACAATGGAAGATCAAGATAAGAAATCAGAGATCAAATCCTCACCAGACAGGTGCAGATCAAAAAGTCTGAGGTTCCAAATGATTGGTCGATTGAAGGTGCTGATTTTATAAACAAATTAATATAAAGAAAACCAATAAATAGACTTGGTTTTAAGGGGCCAGATGAGGTGAAAAATCATCCTTGGCTTAGAAATTTCCCTTGGCAAAGGCTTTTGAATAAAGAAATCTAATCTCCGTATATTCCAAGTGTATAAACAATATTTTGATTTAGGAAATTGATGACAATATCGAATATTTAAATTAAATTAGTGAGGATAATGAAAGCCAAGATGACTTGATCAGAGAAAATAAACTCTTATTAAAGAAAAACTCCGTTTAAAATCTATTTAGCGGTTATAGTTATGAATAAAATCTCTCAAAACATACAAAGAGCACTTCTAGTACGCTCTTTTTAGGATGACTTAATTATTTTATATTTTTTATACAAACTAATGTACAGAAGGCTCTCAAATATTGACCGAATAAAATTATAATTCAAACTAAATCAACAAGTCAAAGACTTACTATCCAAGGGTGAAATTGATATTGACAATCCTACCCATTTTGAAGTAAAGTATTATTGAAATAAAGGTTATCGTGGGTATTTTATCAAAAGAGTAAAAGTAAAGAAATCAAAATGAATTGAACTTATTATCATAGGCGTTTTACTCAATTAAATATTTTACTGAGATGCAAAAAACTACTAGTTAAGAGGAAATGCTTAATCTTTATAGAGAATTACAATACATTAATGTGCCAGCACGTCGGACACTTTTTCGTTTTGGGGCCATTGGAAAAAATTTTTACATCATCTTGAGAGGTAGCGTTTGGGTATTTGAATATTTATAATTTTAAAGGTGTTGGTTGGAAAAAGTGGTTTGGGTGATGACAAAATTGAAGTGATCGAAAAAAAAGGAGACAAAAAATATGATAAAAAGAAAAAGGTTGAAAAGGAGTACGATGAAGGTGAAGAGACAGTATAATTAATTAATTTATTAGAGGATGAGGACGAATTTTAGGACTTGGAAGATGAGAGAATGTTGGAACTGAAATACCCCCATATGATGAAGGTTGGAAAAATAGAACAAGGAGGGAGTTTCGGAGAGATAGCTCTTACTAATTGTATGCCCAGATAAGCCACGATTGTTTGTGCTGAAGATTGCTAATTTATTAAATTGTCAAGAGAGGCTTTTCATACATTCTTATGTAATTTATACATTTATAATTCAATTAGCCGAGTATTATATTAGAATTTAAAATAAAAATTTTGAATTTTTGAAATCAATCAATATATTTACTGATTGGAATGATGCTGACATTAGTGTTATCCAATATCATTTCTAATCCATTGATTATGCCATGAACAACGTTATTTTTAGAGAAGGAGAATCAATTAAAGGAGTCTATTTCATAGTTTCTGGTTTGGTTGAGTTATAATAGAAGGGCAGAGATTTAGAGAATGCTCAATTGTCCAAACAACAAAATAAATAATAAATAGTCATCAACCGATACAGCAAAGGCCAATTGTTTGGATTCATGGAAATTATGAATAAATAATCTCAGAGGGAAACTAAGGCAATTTGCTTAACGGAAAAAGTCTAAACTTTATTTTTGTAAGAAGATGTAAATCTTATATTTCAATTTAGAGATTTAAATTATACTGTTGTAGAGGAGAATCATTGAAGACTCTATAGTTGATGATGAAAAAGTTAGAATACATCATTCATAAGGCCTATCAGATTTATGGGGAAAACAAAAGATAATCCAAATAATCTTTATCGTTGAATCTAGCTGATAATGATGTTCTTTTACAACGTATGAAAACAGAAAATCAACCTTTTTGTAAAACCAACAGAAGTCGAATTGTTAAAAGACCTTTAGACCTTCTTGCTGGAGTTTCACATTAATCTTCTAAAATTCAAAGTTACTATGAAAGTGTTTCTACACTACTTAAAGATTCTTAGATTAATTTAAACCTGAATAATCCTCTCATTCATATTGAACCTAGTAAGCGATTAAAAATGTAATAATTGCAATTCTAATTGTAATATTGCCCTAATCCACCTCTTACTTCAAGAATTCCTCAATTTTCTAGCGGGGATTCAAAATAGGTTTTACTTAGGCAACTTAAATTACCAAGCATATTTAAATAATAATAGGAGTAAGATGATCGTATATCTATCCGATAATTAGATCCTGTTGTTTGAATAAAAGCCTTTATTAATTAAATTATATTATCAGAAATATTATAAAGTCTTAAACCATTAATGAAAATCATATAATAAAATCAGAGATTATTAACCAAGTTGTATTTTGAGTAGAGCAACGCCTTGATTCTAAAATAATCATTGTAAGTCCACTCCTTCTTCGATTCATCTCCATCCAACAATTTAACAGCCTATTTTTAGATTCTACTATTACCTATCTCCATGTAATAAACCTCCCTTTGATTCTCATTCTTTCTCCAGCCACCTTTTGTCTAACTTAGTATTGTACTCTTTTTTCATAAGTTCTATTCCTTTTCTTCTCTAAATATTTCTTTACTTTCAATTCCCTAGCTAAATTCTGCCCATTTCTATTTCTCAACATATATAGCCACTCCTCAAACTTCTTAGTATTATCATCCTCAGCCAGTTCAGCGGTAAGTCCTAATTTGAGTTTTTAGATTGTGTTATGAGACAAAAAATTATGAATGAATTCTTCCTGTTGAAAGGTAGGATTATGTCTGAGATTAATACTGTACAGATATTGATCAACTTCAATGTCCAAGAGTGTTGAGTCTTATTCATGTTAGGAGATTTCTGAATAATCAGTCTATTCTTGAGTAGATGCATTCATGCTCTACTTCTTTTAAAAATTAGTATGGCACTGAACTAAAATATTCTAATTGGATTCATCATCTATTATGCAACTAGTATACTCGATTGGGTGTTAAAATTGGCAAATATTCATTTATTATAAATAAGATATTTAACTCGAAACCGGAATTAAATTTTATATACACAATTTTAATCAATACTCCGTATTATCTCCGAAATGATTTGGAAATTAGACTACATCTCATCACCCTTGGATAATTAAAAAAATATGGAGATTAAAAAGTATAAATTAATAAATAAATTTATTTTTATTTTTATCTTAGAACCCATCTCGAGAGTCACCAAAATCAGTTTTAATATCTAATTTCTCATAATTTAATTATGACATTAGATTATATGAGAATTTTCAATAAATATTACAATTTTTTATATTTAATTAATATGCGTGTGTTAGGTCGATCTAAAAGTATAAAAAAAATAGGAAAAATAGGAAAAATTTTGGTAATAAAAGATGATTTTTGATTTGCTTAATAATAATCATTTTTATGTTCACTTTCTTCTGTTGAAAAGCTTCATAAGTTACTAAAAGCTGGCACAATTGGTTTGCATGCAAGAAGCTAATGCTGATGCGATTTCATTATTGGCAGTGCATTCAACAAGCTAAAGAAATTTTAATGATAATTACTTTGTCTATTGACCTATTATCTTGATTTTGTTCAGCACACTCCGACAGTGTATTAGAACATTAATCATCAAAGACGCATCCAAATGCTTCGTTCATACAATTCTCTTAAACGCATTTAGACATTGGATCTGTTGGTTCCTCTTCTTATTTGTGGTGTTTCTTAGCTGTGATACAGAGGATAAGTAATGCAATTGCCAAAATTTTTTTCATTTTTATTTATGAATTTAAGGATGGTTATTGTGCCTTTTATATTACTAATAAGATATGTTGAAATTTAAATCATAGTATTTTTCTATAAAATATATACAAATTCTTTATCAATAGAGATATTAATGTTGATCTAACAGAAATTAACTATAAAAAATTTATACTTATTTAAACAAAATTAATTCAATAAAATTGATTTAATTAAATTTTCAACTTGAAGTTGCTTATTTCTATTTTGGTCAACCAAATATATTTCTAAAAACTATTGTCAAGGAAATAATAATTTCAACAAATAATTGGACAAAAGACTGGCAATGGTAAACAAAAAACAATGTATCTTAGGAATTCTTTATAAAAATAATCTTAAATAAGAATTTAATATGATAATCAAACTTTGGTTAAATCTAAAGAATATATATCATTAAAGGACATTTGATGTCTATCTCCACCGAAAATGAGAAGTTAAGATTCATATATTGTAAATGAATGTCCATCTCGAGCGCAGGGTTTCTTTCCAACGATTGAATTTTACATTGATTGAAGGGGCTAAAGAAATCTGATAAAAAATAATTGAAAATATACTTTGAAACCAAAGGCTTTCCAAATTCAGTTAGTTTTCCCTATCTAATTTTCAAGTCAGCCTTTGGATTGCCTATTAAGAATAAGGAATTCCTCATTTTTTCAGAGGTAGGAGAATTGTCTCTAAGTTATTATTTTTAACCCTCATCAACTTCAAAAATCTTTAATAAAGCCATTTTCTTCTGTTAAATTTCTTTTCTTTTTTTTTCATCTAGGGTTTTTTAATTAGATTAAGCTTAAGACAAATTTCTAGTAGGTGACTCCAAACTGTCTTCAGATTAATCAGGTTTTTTAAGGGGAGAGAGAGTTGTTCTTTTAAAAGTCTTTTTTATGCTGCCAGTTCTAGTGGATTTTCTGAATTATCTTCGTGAATGTTGATCTTATTTGGTGTCCTTGCTTGGAGATAGTAATTATTTATCCTTCTTTCTAGCGCTGTCCTCATCAACACTAACCCATTCCATTTTCTTAAGATTAAATACATATAAGTCATCTAATTCCCAAGTGATATCATGTATTCCTCCAAAGATGATTATTTTATCATCATGAGCAAGCATCACATGACCTGATCTGATTCTAGGTTTTACTTTGGAACTGATAGGGATTTCGGTCCATACTTAGAAATCGAATTTCCATAGATCGTTAAATCTTTCATGACCATTAGATCCGCCGAACATGTAGAGAATGTTCTTATGCATAGCTATGCCTGCTCCGTCTCTGGGATATGGAGCTTTGCTGACTTATGGTTAAACTCTTTGCCAATTGTTGGAACTAAATTCATATTTATAAACATAGTTAGAATGTAAGCCAACAGTTCCTCCAAAAAAACCCCCAAATACAATCCAATTATCGTTGTGGATGATGGCTGTGTGATTGTCTATTTCTGGAGGATATGATTGATTAATTTTGCACTTAATCCAGATGTGGGAATTGAGATCAAAGTACCACATGGAATTGGTGGAGACTGATTAGTGAATCTGACCACCAAATATGTAGATCCTATCTATGAAGGTACACATCTGATGGCGAGTCCTGGGTCCTGGGTTTTCCTTGTAAGTCAGCTTTTCCCATTGGTAACTTAAACTCTTTAGATTCATACGATAGAATTCATCCATGATTCCTAATTGAACTTGGTATCCCCCATACAAATACAAGCTATATTATAAGGGAGGTATACAAATCATTATGGATTGTTATGCTGGAGTAGGCTCTGTGGTTGATATTCTTGCCATCTACTTTGAGTTCTGACCATTTTGGATCCTGATTCTCCACATTCACAGTTTTTACAGGTTATATGTACTTGTATTCTTGGTCTTATTGTTGCTCCTGTCGACTTGGAATCAAACTAATGCGTTTGACTTCCTTGGTGTCCTTATTCGATCGATTAGATAACATAATAATTATTATAACAGTCAAAATGGGGAATTGCACAACCTGTGATGATCCAAATATATACGAATCTCGTAATGAACTCAAACCAGCAAAGAAGGCACCTGACAATCAAGAAAACCTGAGTGTTAAACCAAAATTATCACAATCCTCTCAATTAATCCAGCACATTAGATCTAATCTCAAAACTCTAGTCTCCATGCCTGATTTCTCTAATTCGTTCACCTAAGAAGCATTAAATAGAGTTGGTCCCTATTAATACGATGATCCAACCGATGACATGTTTGCTCTACCTTATTCGGGAGTGTTGGAAATTGAAACTAATGTGTACTATGAAGGATAGTGGAAGAATGGAATGAGATAAGGAAGAGGCAAACAACACTGGGCTGATGGTTCTGTTTACGAAGGTTATTTCGCATCTGATATGGCTAACGGAAAAGGTAGATTGATTCATTCTGATGGAGATGTATACATAGGAGAGTGGCTAAATGACAAAGCTCATGGCAAAGGGACATACTTTCATAAGGATGGGGCATCCTATGTAGGAGAGTGGTTTGAAGACAAATAACATGGTTTCGGAGTTGAAAAGTGGGCTGATGGAGCCATGTATGAAGGCGACTATGATATGGGTTTAAAACATGGAATCGGTACCTTTACTTGGAGTGATGGTAGTACTTACACTGGTGAGTTTGCCTTCAATAATATTCATGGAAAAGGAGTTTATAAATGGGCAGATTTTAGGGAGTATACTGGAGATTGGAAAGACAATAAAATGGATGGAAATGGTATTTTTACATGGAAGGACGGTAGAAAATATAAAGGATAATATTTCGATGATAAAAAGCATGGTTTCGGTGAGTTCTTTTGGCCAGATGGTAGAATGTACAAAGGATTTTGGAAGGATGGATAATAACATGGCAAAGGAGTGTATAGAGGAAGTAATGGCATTGAAAGAGAAGGAGAATGGGAAGATGGAAAGAAGATAAGATGGCTAGATGAATGAAAAAATGATATCATTATATAATTACTTCGATATTAACCACCTTTTAATCATATATTTAATGACAACGGCTAGATTTACAAATTTGAATATTTATATAATATTATTTAAAAAGAGTAGAGACTCTAATATTCAGCTTCTTGAATGTATTACTTAAACATAGTGGAATATAAATATGAATATAGTTAATATTTTGTATGAAATAAAAAATTAATTTATATTTTTTTGTGATTGAAGATTATGAGATTAGAATAGATATTTTGATAATTAAAAGGAGGCAAGTTAAAAAGACTAAGACTCTACTTTTATTAAACCAGGATTATAGGATTTAAAATAAAAGCTTAAATTTGAACCTGAAATACTTGGATAAAAATTATAAGAAGTAATATTTATGTAATAATCGTATTTTTGCTTATCAAATTAAATTTGAGAAATGAAGAAAATACAATTTATTACAAATAATAAACATCGAAATATTTAAGCATATCTAAGTCATTAAGTATGGTACAATTAAAGATATTCTAGAAACACAAGACTATGCTTTGAAGTTTGTTCTAATACCTAAATGCATTTCTAAACTTTGGAGTGAGTGATAAAGTTGAATATCATATTTCTATAAATGAATTATTAACCAAAATGGATTAATTGAACCAAATAAGATAAAATAATTAACTAGATTTTGATAACAAATGTTATTGTTATATATAAATATAGATATATATGTAGATATTTCATTTTTTAATAAAAGAGGCGTCTAAAAACATCTGTCTTTTAGATGCAGGTGGAGTAAGTTATCTTGCTTTTTTGATATTCTCAACAACATAGTTTTTGGATTAATCAATGATGGTGGATTACTAAATTTAAGATTTCATTAAATGATTATCAATATTCGATTGTTTGATTTAAGGAGGTATATATTTTGGAAGAATACCCTTAATCAAATAAGACCTAAGATTATAATAATCAAAATTTAGTACCAATACATGTCCTCAGTTTAAATTACTAATTTGCCTTTTCTGATCTTACCATATTCTATAGGAGTAAATGAAATTACAAAAGTAGTTCCTTCTCTTCCATATGGCTCAAGGTCGCCGATTTTAGGAATAACTGAAAATTCAGCATCGGATTCAGGAGTGAATCCAGCATAGAACTTAGCGTATCCTTTAGTTTTATTTGTTAATTTGAAGGAAACACTAGTAGTTTTATTTAAAGGTGAACTAATTATAATAACATCATCTTCATCAGGTTAAGTGGCTTCTAACACTATCTTGTATCTATTGTAAATATATTAAATATGATTACTTCCATCTTCCTCCACTTTGTCTAAGAACAATAAATTCAAGACTAGCTTTGAATGGTTTCATAGGCTAAAATCGAACAGCAAAATGAAGATTTTCATGAGGATTATATAATTAGTTTTTAGTACACTTTACACTAAAGCATTTGCTGATCATTTGTTATAAATCTACTGGAATGTTTGCCAATTCAAAATCAAATTTGTCATCAGCTTATAAAGTTTAAGCAATTCCTTAGAGTCCAATTTTGATTTCATCTTCCCACTTTTCTCTACACTTGGCCTTAAAATGAAATAATGTTTGATTTGATATACTTTCTGTTACTCCTTTAATTGGAAAAGTCCAGGAGATCTTTTCATTCATTTGAATAATTATTTCAGCATAATAGCAAGTGATTTCTCTTGGAACAAATGAAAAAGGAATTTATAGAACATTCATTCCTGGAACAAGAATCTTATCATTTTTGTTGGTCAGTAATTTAAAAACTTCTTTATTATGTCCTTCAGCTTCGAATTCAATTTTAACAGTAATTGGATCTTTAAAAGGATTCTTAAAGTGTACAACAGAACTGTAATCCTTATTCAATCCTATACTCACAGTAGTAGCTGGGAATTTAGTTGGGGGTAGACCATTACCGAAAACTAAATAATGCCATTTTCCAATAGGAGATGTAAAGATAATTTCAGACTACTCTATTTAATCAAGTGAAGAGGGAGTATATTTAATATTAACTTTTAAGACGTCATATGGGTGAATAACTAATTCATTAGGTGAGATATCGAAATTAGTTGGATTAGATATTCTATACTACAAATTGACCTTTTAATCAGATGGATTTTCTAAAGTAATAGGCAATGACTCTACTTTTCCTAGAGATGCCTTTAATACATTTAATTTTATTATTGGTTACTCTTCACAAGTGAGTATGAATTCATACCAAACTTCCCCTAATTAACGATTTACAAATGCAACACTACCTCTCCATCTACCTATTTTAAGTGGAGCAAAAGTCAATTCATAATTTCCCTCTTTGTTAGCTCCAATTGCAAATTAATCTTCTCCTACTAGGCCATCTCCATTTATTATGGCTTCATAAATTGCAGTTTCAGGCAAAGGATTAACAAGTGTTAATTGCATTACCGTAGCTTATCTAATTAGACAAGATAATTCTAAAGTCTGAACTGACTTCGGAGATTCAGTATTCATAAAGACAGTGTACCATAAGTATCTTCCACTTTCTTCTGTGAATGTGATTGACCCAGTATATTACCCTGATAAAACTGGTTATACAGTTAATTGATATGTAGCTTTCTTTCCTGGTTATACAGTAATGGTCTAGGGTCCAGTTGCATAGATCAAATCAGTTTCCACTTTATAGGTGATCACTTTTTCTGAATTATTTTTAATTTCTATGTCTCTTTTCATTTATTTTCTAGCCTAACAATTAAGTATTATATGCTCCTCAGCAACTGGTTCTTCTCCAATACCAACCAAATCATATTCAAATACATCATTAGTTTAAGGATTACTAAGTATTAGTTTTGCCTCACAAGATGCTATCCATTAGGGATAAAATGTTATTGGAAATAATCCTGTAGATTTCTTCTTGACTTAAAAATCTTTATTTGGACATTAAAATAATCCATCTTAAGGTTGATTAATCTACACCTTAATGCTCCATTCTTTATCAGAATTATTCACAATTGGAATCTCTTAAACTACTTATTATCTAGCAGGTACTCTAAATTCTAATGTTGCCTTAACAACCTTGGGTAATACTTGAGCTGATAATTTGTATCTCCGAATATCAAATTTATTTTTTAAAGTCAAAATGACACTAAAATCTTTTGTTGCATTTTTAAATGCATAAGTAATTGGCAATTTACCATCATTACTGCGATCTACTTATTTTTTATTTCCATCAACAACAGTCAATGTTTATGGAACTTATAAATATTATGTTTACGGATAAACTTCTATTTCAAAAGTCGTTTAATCAGTATTACTACCTGGATACACTAATTTATTCTAAAAATTATTCTAGGTATTCGTCTTATCTACACCCAATTATTATTATTTGTTCTTCTATTTTATTTACATTATCTATTAGATTTGTTACCGAGCACGAACTATCTATTCATTTTTGAAAGGAATTTGATATGGAATTTGGATAGTTTAATCTACATACAGAGGCTTTTCAGGTTTGAATTCACCTGATAAATTAGGTAACTCTACAGTTCCTTAAAGATCATGTTGAAATTCTCCAACTTGTGGATCAGTTAAAACTATTTGACATTTGTGAGTATCCATTGTTAATGGAATATATTGTAAAGTTAGATTAATGGTTTGATTCTTGCGAATACGAATCTTCTCTTGCTGACAAAAGAATGCTGGGAATTCCTCCTCTTAAATAATTGATTAAACTTAAGCAGTCTTTCCCTTCTTTTTCTATTGATCTATCTACTTTTTCTCATGAGTTATGATTATTTGAAATTCCCCATCCTATAAGAACTTATTCGTTATTTAAATTTAAAAGTCAAAGATTTCATACAATATAGAACTAACATTCCATTGCTTCTCAGATTTTCTGCCTGTAATACTGGATTTTAATTCAAAAACCAAAGCAGCTGCTTATATGTTTGACTCTTTTTTGTTTGTGAAAATTACTCTTCCAGAAACTGGCTGAGATATTCTTGATGTAAACTTAATTTTATATTAATAGGGAACGTCTGGTTCAATTTTAATACTTTCATCTCCTTCCAATTAGAAATCTGGATGTCCTTCATATTTAACCCAGTAGCTGATTGGTTTTTGAGTTGGATTCTTAAGTTCAATGCTTTTGACTACTTCTTCACCCAAAACACAAGAGAAGAAAATAGGGTCCTTTTGGGGAATGTAATAAGGCAACGAAAAAAATAATTGAACAAGTAGCATAATCATTTCTCTGCATTAAGGACGATATATATCAATGGGTTAAATGTGAGATTAAAGGCCAAAGTCTTACAATGCTGGTATCAGTTTTTCAGTGTTGTATTTGTAATCATCCTCATGGTTACAAGAGTTACGGAAATTGCCGAAGAATTTAGTCATGGAAGGACCAATGAATGTGGTCAAAGCATCGGCAATTACTATTGAATCTCTGAAATCTTAATCAAAATTCTTGATTCGTCTAGTCATTTGATGTTGCATTTCATAACATATTTCATAGAAGTAGAGGAGTATGCCTTCAGATTATGAGATCAAATTGGATCCTTCCAGATAATAATCAGGAATAGTTAATTTAGGAGTAGGAATTCCTGGAAGAGCTTTGAATGCCTTGAGAGTGATACGATTCAAATAATAGATCTTGATGATTTGATAGAATAAGGCAATCCAAGCATCTTATTGCAAGTAATTGTATTTAGTAGGATTGAGTCTCAACATATTTTCAGGGACATTCTCAAACTTATTTGGTGGTTGAACTTTGAGCCATGCTAAATAATCTTAATAACTCAACAAGTATTCTGATCTGATGTGATTAAGCAATGCTCCCTCTATTTTAAGTTATCTGATCATCTCATCATATTATTTATAAAGTGCTTCAGCCCTCTAAGATTTCTTCCAATTTGGATCAATATTTTATTTATAGGAAAAATTCTGTTTGCCTGTCAAAAAGGTGAGAAGTTCAAAAACCTGTTGTCCATTGGCATTAATCACATCTTCAGGATACATTACGATACTGGTTGTAAGCACATGATAATTGAGCCATCTAATAATATATTCAGAAGCAGAGTCAAATTAATCTTTCCTAACAGGAGTATAACCTAGATTTGCAGTTCCTTTAGAGGAAGTACTTGATCTTACAGAGAAATTGTGTTTAGGATTCTTCTCGTTGTCAGAATCCACATTCTCATCTTCTACATAGAGGATGGGTTTTCTTTCTTCAGCTTCTAATTGGTACCTTCCCATCCTCCAAAGGAATGTTTGATTAGTAAAAATGCAATTATCTGTAGTTCCAGAAATGTAGATTGAATAGACTCTGGCTTCATCAATAAATTCAACTCTTGTAGTAAAACTCAAGGGTTTCTTATTACTAAAAATAACTTCCACTCTTAGTTTGCTTTTGGCCACACCTAAGGTAGTTCCTTCTGGAAATTTAAGTTCTAGATTGAAATTGCTTATTTCTTGAGCCCAATTATATTTTAAATTTAAGTTTTCGTATCCGTCATTAATAATTCTAAAGTAACACCTAGATTGAATATTCAAAGGCACAACTGGAAGTATGATTTCTTTCTTGTCAAATAATAATCTTGGGTATGCTCCAGACCCCCCTAATGTGATTTCTACATAAGGTAAGGTAGGAGGGATGTCAGGATCAGATAGGATGTATAATTGAACGACACCGCTAAATTAGCCAGGTCCATAAGGATTGAATTTGACCCTAATTTTAGATTGTTGTCCACTTGGAACAACTCCTTCAGAAGGTTCGATTGAGAAGATCTTTTCTGATCTCAATGAGGAGGCATCAATTTTCCAATGAACATCTCGTTTATCAGGATTAGACAATTTGATTTCTTCAACTGTGGGGAAACATTTATCTGGGGAAGTGATGATTTTCTTCTTGAATTCTATAGATTAAGGTTCCACTAAGAATTTAGGTTTGAGTCCTTTGCAAGTCACTCTTCTTAGTAAAGTAGGCAACATACCAAATCTTGCGAGAGTCAATGGAATGTCAAATGAGTACTATTTAACTTCCTTTGGGGAGAAGCGTAACAAGAATTGTTAAGATTTGCCTGCCCCAATGGAGATATTATATTGTCTATATATCTTCTATTCGATTTCTATGGGTTCTGATTTCTCAGATACATCATCCAATGGATCCTCTTCTTTGGGTTCATCATCTTCTTAATCAGGATGAACAGAATGCATAATGGTGTCATCATCATCTTATGGTTTGAATTCTAAGCAATCAATTCCATCAGGGGCTTTTGGATTCTCACTTTGAGATCGCAAATCTAAAACCAATTCAACATTCACAGGAGATGAATTTACGAGAGTCAAAGGCATTTGATTGCTCGTGCCTAGAGTGGTGACATTTCCAAATTCGAAAAGATCCTACTCAATTTCAATTTTAGGTATGATTGCTTAAGCTGAGAAGGGAACAACCAATAGTTTTCCTCCTCTAATTTGAATCACAATTTCTCCTTTGATTGTTCTCTCCTCTTTGCTAAAGAACTTCACTTGAATATCTTTCGTTTCCTCTTAATGAATTCTACCTTTCAGAGGCATAACTTCAATGCAATCTATTTATGATTTTATTGCAAATACTGCTGTTGATTTGGAATGATTCTTTACGCTTATAATTTTAGTTTCAGTCTTACACACAACTACATCTTTGAAATCTAATGAGCCTTACTTGACTGAGCATTTAGGTTCAGTCACAATTCCAGTGCATTTGACTGTTTGATCTAATCCTTCTTCAGTTTTTAGTGTAATTTTCTCTTCTTCTGTCCTTGTAGTGGCAGCTGTGTATTATTATTATTGACCAGATGCTTAGGCTGCATACTATTATTGATTATTTGAAAGAGATGGACGATAGATTATTTAACATTCTACATTCCTCCCAAATGGTACAACACCCTCTTCTGGTTTTACAGAAAAGGTCTTTTTCTCTGCTGTGATCCATTTAAATTTAGCATCAGCATTTCCATTATTAGTCAATCTCAATATTTCCATTGTTTCCATCTCTGCATTGTCATCTGTGAAGTTTAATTTAACTTATTGTCTACTCATTTCTAAGAACACTTTTTCAATTGTAGCTGATACTTAAATTTCAAATACATGTTTCTCATTGATGATATATTTCAAATGTGATTTTAACTATCCTAATTGCCTAGAATTCACACATACATCAAATCCAGCTGTTTGTCCACTGGGAATTATCTGTGGTTTTGTGTATGACTAAGCAAACTCCTCTCTGTCTGAATACAATCGAACTGAGATGGAACTCCTTAATTCATTTCTAACATAGAAATATTTTGTAGCCAAGGATTTAACGAAGATATTCCCAAAATCGATTTTGACAGGACCAGCACTTATTTTAAGTAATTATTCTGCTGTCAATTCACATGATGCATCCCTAATTTCACTATGAGTCTTTGGTTCATTAGGGAATTTCTTCTTTGGAACTGTCTTAGGATCAGGATCAAAGGGTTTGATGACATTACCTTCCTTAACTCTAGTAATCGGTTCATAGTGATAGATTGGTTTAGTAACAAATAAAGATTCATTGGCATCTGGTAGATTCAAATCCTATTCATAGCCATCCTCATGCATTCCAACAACAAATTCATAATCAATAGGCGGTTCTGGTTTTTCTTCTTCTGTTGTTTGTTGTTTCTTCTTCTACAAGAGCAATGATTCATTCTTAATTTAGTTTAATTTCTCTGTCATCTGAGTGAATTTCAATTTAATCAACTATTCTTTCTCTTTTTTGATCCTCAATGCTCTATGACCTTTCAAATACTCATTGTATTTCTCCTTATTTGTTAATTTCAATTCATCGATCCTATCTAAACTTTGTTGAGCCACAGAAACCATTGAACGAGACAAATCAAAAGTCTACACCTTATCGGTCTAAGTCTTGACAATCCCTGAAATAGACCTATCCTTGGTTATTTCAAAATCTTGAGGTTAAGATTCAGGTCCTCTTCTGTATTGCGGTTTGGGTAGTATTTGTTAGCATATGCCTGTAACTTTAATAGGTATTTTGAAGACCCCGCCCAACAATTCTGCATTCAAAATATTAGCAAATTATCCAATATGTTTAGGTCTAAAACTAATCCAAAAATTAACTTTCTCAGATTAACTCAAAGTTTTGAGAGGGGGAGTCACACTGAAATAGGGGATGGTTGGAAAAGCAATGAGAATTGGTAATTCCTATGATAGATTTTGGATTTCAAAGGTCATGTCTTTTTGTTAATTTGCTCCACATTGCCCAAATGTTATGGATTGTATGGGTGGGAATTTGATTTGAGGACAAATGCAATGTACAGAGAGATGATTCATCAATGGTTCATCATCATTAAAGTCGAAGATGGCTGAGTATTGGAATTCATCTGCATCCATCCTCCTATCCTGATTCATTGCATATTGTCTTGTTCGTATCTACAATTCTTCACTCACTTTGGGTCTGCATTTAAATAGAATGGTGGCCTAGGAGTATGATTCAATAGTTCCTTCCTCAGGCCAACATTCCATAATTCGTTCAGTTTGTTCCAATCCCAATTCTGCTGGTGTTTATAACTTCAGTGTTTCTTCCCGTTGATGTAATCCCTTCTTCAATTTGACTTTGAATTTCTGTTGATTGGGAGTGTTATTGACTAAGTAAGCCTCGATATTTTTTTATTGTCCATAATAAATTGTGCCAAAATCAAAATGATTGTTCTGCGTTCCATTTGAATCTATAAGGAATCGTGTAAACTCTATTGAAGTAGCATTGATATCAATAGGATTCTTGAGACTCAATCCGCTGAGCTGGCCATCAGCAATCACTTCGACAATGCCTCGAAAGATTCCTGCATCTTTGGGTTTGTAGAAGACTGAAACTGAGAATTCTTAACCTGGAGCCAGTGTGAATGAGTTGGGATCAATTCGAAAGTCGGGTATCTTCTCTAGTTTTAACTCAACCTTCCCAGGAGCTTTGCCTTCATTCTTAAAATGGATTTTATCCATCTTCTCCTTGCCCACTCTTACGAATCCCAAGTTGATGAAGGGTTCATAGATTATACTTAATTAGTAATATTCCATACGCTGCTTGTGCTGGGAATGCATGCAATGGAATGTCGACGCTGTACTGTCCATCAGTTACGATCTTCAGACTGTCAGAATAACTCTCTAAATTGGCTGTCTCGAATGTCACAATGAGCTTCATTGACAGACCTGCTGCTATGGCCCTTAAAATGTAAAAATCCTGAATTACCCTTGCATTTCATAATCGCATCTGAAATTTGAATGCGGTTGAAAAACCCTGATCCTACGAGCCGTTTGAGTCAAGTTTCGAACAAATACAGTAATTTCATAGGTCTGGTTGATTTGGATGTCTTTGAAGATGATCTCATTGGGAACAACCTCAATAGGAGCACCTGATGAGAGTTGTTTGATTTTTGAGGAATTCAGGCTGCTTTTATTCATTTATAAAATAATAATTTATTTCAATAATAGATGCAGCATCTCAAACCTATTAAGAATGTATTCCTTTAACAAGTCTACAACCAGGGACGCATAAACCTAGTTGTATTGCATGGTTTATTGGGTTCAAAAACTAATTTTAAAAATATAGTTAATAATGTTCACATCAGCAAACATTTGGCATCAGCATACTTGCTTGATGTAAGGTATTGACATACGATTATCCTTAGGAATCATGGGGATTCTCCATAAACGTAAACGATGAGTTACGAAGAGATGGCAAATGATTTGAAGCACTTCATTCTTGATCATAATCTATAGAATGTTGTGTTACTGGGACACTCCATGGGAGGCAGAATCATCTTTTCCTATTTACAAAATTACACAACTGATTTGCCAATTGGGAATATCATAGTGGATGTTGGACCTGGTGAAGGAGAGGGCAAAAATTATGTCAAACAATTACAAGATATTGATCTGAAAAACAAGACTTTGAAAGAAATTGAAAATAACATATTCTAGGTGGTGTAGAGCAAGGAAAAAACCAATCTCATCATGACCAATCTCACTTATGCGAATAAGGAAGAATTTCACTCTGATTATAAGTGGAGGATAAATATAGATGTCATTTCGAAATTTATGAGCAATGCTCACTCAGAATTCTATAGTAATTATTAGGGCTCAGCATTTGTGATTTGTGGAGAAAAGTCTGATTATGTGAGTCTCAATGATAGAGAATAGTTCCTAAAAGTGTTTCCAAAAATAGATATCAATCGAGATATTCATTTTATTAAAGGAGCAGGACACTGGGTTTAAGTTGAAAAGCCAAGGGACTTCATTAAATTAACAAGTTAATATTTATCATCATTTTGAACAATTATTAGTATATTTATGTAAATATCTTTTAATTATTTTATTTATCATCAAACAATTAATGTATTTTAAAATTAATTGTACTCCTTTTTAATATACTCTAATCCTTTTAACGATTTTAAGCCTTTCAATTTCATCTTTATTTTGATTTCTTTAAAAATACAATCTTATAATTAGAAATCAATAGAATTTAATTATATTCTTGTTAGAATTTGAATGATATAATATATTACAATAAACGAGTTATTAATTTGGAAATTCCTTATTTATAATTGTATAGTATTATTTGATCAACAATTTATAATTTAATCATAAATTTATTAAAATGATGCATAAATGTTATTTTATAAATAATGAAATCTGTATTAATATAATATTTAATCTAAAGAATAAAGTCAATATACTTACAAATTCAAACTAAACAAACGATTTATATTTCAAAAGTTATTAATTTCTTTTAGTCTTGTCATCTTGAGAAAGTAGAATTAAGGGGAATTGAGCATGACTGGTAATTCTTATAGTTTTAATATTATTATATATATATATATAAATAATTATGGGAGATATTTCCGATTAACTTAATCAGTTGATGCAAAAGTATGAGCAGCTTGAAGTTTAGTGGAAAAAAGAGTGCGACAGTGTTTAGAAGAAGGATGAACTTATCAATCAATTGAAATCAGAGATTAATGAGAAAAATAAATTAATTGTCACTTTTACATCAGAAGTAGATTCTCTGAATGTCTACATTAATGATTCCATTACTGAAAAAAAATAATAAACGAGCAAACTTAATGAATTAGATAAGAAGTATTAGAAGGCTAGAGATGAATATAATAAATTAAAACAAAAATTGATTGATCGTGATCTTCACATCCAAGAATAGGAGAAAGAATATAATCTATTAAATTCCTAAGTGTAGAGTGAGACTGAGCGTTTAATCAAAACATATGAAAACAAAATTCAACAATTAGAAGAAGAAAAAGATTAGCTAAAATAGGCGAATGAATAGAAGCAATAAAAAGTTACATAAGTTACATATGACAGCTATAAAAAATGGTTCATTTTATCTGTGGTCTTTTATCCATTGATATTTGGATTGACCAAATTCTTGAGCAAAAAAAAATGATCAATACATATATTATATATAAGTATCTGTATGCATATTGTCCAGCATCATTCCTAATAAATTATATTAAATCTTAGTGTCTTCAATGATTTAGATACTTACACTTAGGCTATATCATAGTAGTGATGAATTGTGATTTAAACTATTAAATATAATATTTTGGTATAAACAAATTCATTAAAATATGATAATAAAAATTTGGAAAGATATCGAAAAGCTGGTGTTGAATATTTCACTTAATTTTTTTATAGAAGAGCTCTTGAATATTAACAATCGTCGTCTCCTCCTTGCTTATCAAACCTTATTCGATTCTTAAGATTTAAAATATATTCATTTACAATTATTCAACTCTCAATATCTCTCCAAAACCTCCTAGTTTACTATGGTGAGAATAATGGAGGCTAAATCATATGTGATGGAATAAATAAACATTTACCCAACTTCACAAGATACTTTGTTAACGATTATCGAATCAATTATATATTTGGCAGAGCAAGAAGTCGTCAAGATTCATGATCAAATCCCTCAGGTGAATAAGAAAGACAGGATATATGAAAATCTCTTAAGGAAATCTTTGGATAGACCGATTGAAATAACAGAAAACAAGAGCAAAAGCGTAGAAAGACCATATGATTACAGTTACAATAAGATGATGTATAGGAAGTTAAAGTAGGAGGCTTTTAAAATGCTATCGACTAGTGTAGAGATCGAAGATGCCAATGCATTGGTGGATAATTATAAATTAGTAAAATCAACAGACACAACCAATGTTCCTTTGAGACAAATGCCCAAATCAAGTTTGCATAATTATTATGTAACTTAGATTTTGAAACCCATTGGTATAAATGCTTACAAACTCTCAATTATGGATATATAAAAAAATAAAGAAATCTTTTTTGACACCTTCAAAAATGTATAGCATTTATTTAGTTTTTAGCAAAACGATTGTTTGAAAATAGTGAATGAATTAAAGTCTGAATACAAAATACAAGATAAATTAATTTAGATAAACAAAACTGAAACTAAAATATTTGTAAATTCTCTAAAAATATCAACTCCAAAATTAGGTGAGCATTTGAAATCGATGTAAAAAATATCACCTAAAAAATTGAATTTCTGATTTTAATTATTTTATTAATGAAAACTCCAGAATTACCCTATGCATTCTTCACAGAAGAGCAAAAACAGTATCTAGATATACTCGTTAAATTTTCAGGTCGAACCTAACGCACTCGATTGGTTTCGAGCCAAGCCATACCAAGCAAAAAATATGTACCAAATTCATATTATTTAGCAATTCCTCAAAAATAATTTCATTCTGATGACAGCGGATGAGCAATACGATTTTAATTAAGCAGATAAAGTGCTGTCAGAATAGACTACTATTGGTGCCCTAATTGGGTTTGGCATTTCAGCGATAACGATGCTTTACTTTGTCAATTCTAGGCCTTTGCATAAGAAACTTTATGGAGAAATGTCCACAAGTGGAATCTTAGGTCTGATGTTTGGCCTGTCATTCTATCAATACCATAATTATCAATACAGGGAGAAAATTCACTAGATGTATGTTAAATTATTGGCCACAAAAAAATTAGGGAGAATCTGAGAATGTATTTAATTAAACAGACTTTTTTTTAATTTAACAAAATTTAAATTGAATGCAACGAGTGCCACAATATATTCAACGACCAATAATGTAAGATTCTTATCGACAAACCATCAAACAGACTCCAGATAATGAGAATTCCTCTAATCAATATCAAAAGCGAAAACCCGTCTAAGCATACCCTTAATATCAATCTACTTAAGTCCTTCAAAAACCTGAGATGCGTCCCAGTTCATCCTAACCTCGACAACCTTCCATTCAAGCAGTTCCAAGACCCTCCTCAGCCTCTAATGATAAAAGGGCTTTTTCGAACTAAAAACAACCATGCAGATCTTCATTCAAAGAATTGAAAAGTTCAACATACATTTAACCATAATAAGCAACCCCATAATCTAGATATTTTTCATTAAAGTAGAATCCAGATACTAACATGATTAAATGTTTGTCAGATCAATAATTACAAAGCAAACAAATTGATCAATAAGAATATCAAAAATTACATGAGAAATTGCAATTCTTGGAGAATAAAATCAATAAAATTAAATCCAATATAGAAATCAGCAATTCTCAATTGTAAAAATAATCAGAAAGATCAAAACAAAAGCCACTTGGATTAGCAGCTAAATTTTTTCAAAAAAAAGATCAAGAGAATAACGAACCAAAAGGATCCACAACTCCTAAAGAATTGACTAAATGTTCAACCTCCTTAAATTTACAACTAAATAAAGCACTAAAACAGAGTCAAGTAATTAAAGAACAGAATCAACCAAGCATCAATTTAGATTAATTTGTTACATAAGTAAAATAACCGAAAAAACCGATCCAATAATAATCATCAATAAATAGACATCAATCCTTAGAGATTAATCAATCATTTAACTAAGTAACCAAACCAATTTTGAATGAAAAATCCTATTCATCTCAAAAACCTACCAAAGACGATCATGTATTCATATACTTTATCATAGTTTCTATATTACATATCTAGTGTAGCAAGATCCATTTTTATATAGTAAACAAATAAAGCAGATGAAGTTGTTAGAGATCACATCGTATAAACTATTTAAGTAAATTGATCGCATATAAAATAGGGCTTAGAATATGCTAGAAATCTAACATTAGAATTCTAAGAAGACAAAATTGTTAATTTGCCCAAAACTAATCAATTAAAAACATTAGTATTTGATTTAGATGAAACATTAATTCATTGCAATGAAAGTACTTCTATTCCTGGAGACATTATTCTACCAATAACGTTTCCAACTGGAGAGACAATCTAAGCTTCCATCAACATTAGACCTTATGCTTAACAGATCCTTTAAACCCTGTCTCGACATTTTGAAATCATTGTTTTTACAGCATCTCATTCTTGTTATGCTAATATTGTGTTGGATTATTTGGATCCAAAGAAACAATGGATTAGTCATAGGTTATTCCGAGAACATTGTTAGTAGACTGAAGAAGGTGCTTATGTGAAAGATTTAAGGTTAATTTCATAATATACTTCTAGAGTTCTTGGAAATAGAAAGATGTCAAATATTTTGTTAATTGACAATGCAAGCTATTCATTTGGATAATAAATTGATAATGGTGTTCCTATTATTGCTTTTTATGATAACAAATAAGATTAAGTAATTTTAAAAATCATTATCTTAGGAATTGTTATATCTACAAAATTATTTAATGAAATTCAGGACAGTGACTGATGTAAGAGAATTGAATTCCTAGTTATTAAAAGTGAGCTCATTCACCAATTATTAAGATCCATCACAATTATTACAAGAATTATTTCCAGAATATATCCCAAAATGATTAGTTACTTGAATACTTTCATTTTTTAATTTAAATATAAACATTTTAATTACAACTATCAACTTTATTCTAATGAAAATATTTTGAAGATTAGTTTATCAAAGAAAATAAACAAAAATTTCTTTTATAAAATAACTAAATGACTAATTCAAAATATCAACCAGCACCAAAGTCTTTCATCCAATTTTCATATTCTTTTAGATATTCTGATGAAACAGATTTATTAACTATCTTTAATGCTTCCTCAAAATCTCTCTATTCTAAAGGTACATCAACAACATCTAAAAAATTAATAATGAAAAATACTTGAGATGTCTTCATATTTCTATTGTAATTTTTAGAATCCTCCCTCTTCCTTTAACTTTCTTCTCATTGGCAACATAGATGCCTCCCTACAAACATTCGCAATATCTGCTCCCGAATAACCATCACTTCTATTAACTAATTGATCCCAATTGATATTTGGTGACAACTTTAAAGAGTGTAAGTTGATTTCGAAAAGAACTTTCCTGCCTGTAACACTTGGCAATGGAATATCTCTTATAGTTGTATTATTTTACATATTCTTCTTTCAAGTCTTCTAATTAGAGCCTCGTCTAAATCCCATGGTCGATTGGTAGCTGCTAGACACATTACTGTTTTTCTTTCTTCTCCAGTACTAGCACCAGAAACTCCATCCATCTCTATTAGCATTTATGTCTTAACTCTACGATTATAAGATAATTTTACTTTCTAGTTGAATCACCATCGTTATCTCCTCTCTTAGAACCCAAAGCATCAATTTCATCAAAAAAGATTGTGCTAGGTGCATAAAATTTAGCCATATCGAACAAGAGTCTAACTAATTTCTCAGATTCTCCT
This sequence comes from Paramecium tetraurelia, assembly GCF_000165425.1. Lineage (NCBI taxonomy): Eukaryota > Ciliophora > Oligohymenophorea > Peniculida > Parameciidae > Paramecium > Paramecium tetraurelia. Next base: position 283,883 of record NW_001799599.1, on the reverse strand, counting down.
TTCCATTTGCTTGCTAAAGTGCATGCAGAAACATTGAAGAATGTTGTTTTTCCAGTAGTAGCAACAGCTTTGGCAAGCATTGTTTTTCCAGTTCCTGGAGGTCCAAATAACAATACTCCTTTGCAAGGTCTTCTAATTCCCGTAAATATTTGAGGCATAAATATTGGGAGTAGGACAGCCTCTTATAGAGTATCCTTAGCCAATTCTAATTCTGCTATTTATTCAAATGAAACATTTGGTGTTAGATCTAGTACCTCCCTTTCAATCATTTAAATTAAATCACTATCTGGACCTCTTCCATCTGGATAAACATGATCATGATATGTTTTTCTTTGACCCTCTACAGGTTTCTTATCACCAGCAACATTGTTTTTCTTTCCCTTATCATATTCTTTCCTTTAATTACCCTTCGCCTATGGCTATGGTTGTGCCTAAGGTTTAAAAATATTGTTTGATTTAGCATCCTTTTGAGATTGCTTTGGTTTATCTGGCTTTTTAGAAGGGGGATCCCAAACATCAGGATCTTTTGGAGGAGGATTATTGGTCGGACGCCTATTATAGTTATTATTGCCGTTGTTATTATTGAAGTAATTGCTAGGATTGTGGTTTAAGTTATTGCCATTATTACCATTATTGTTGTTATTATTGTTAGCTTTCTTACCATCATTACCTCCTCTTAAACCACCAAAGAAAATTTCATCCGGATCTTATGCTTTCTACTTAGGAGGTGATATTTAAAATTAATTGGCTTTCTACGACGGAGATGTATTCTCTCTTTGATAATGTTAGAAAGGTATTTAATTGAATGGCAATCGAGGCTATCTGTTGTCATCATGAAATTCAGGACATTCTTAAACTACTTTCGGTTTCTAAGGAGATGGCTATTACTAATCTATGCTATTAATTCAAAAATTACTATTAGAATTGCCTTTTGTAAAGTCAAATAATGTTTGAGTTAAATCTAATTCTTCTTTTATATCATTCACTAGTTTGCTCCATTCTTGATATAGTAACTAATCTCCTTGATTTTTTCCCAATTATTGACTTAATGTTTCAATTTAGGATTTGAATTTCATGATTGCTTCTGGATATTTACCCAAATATGCTAATTCTCTAATCTCTAAAATTATAGCATACCTCGCTTCTTTAATTATTCCCTTAGAGGATTCTAATATCGAAGACATTTATTATTATATTTTTAATAATGCAGTTATTATATTAAATTAGCACTTAATGTAAAAAAATAAATTCTCATTATACAACTCTGATAAATCCCAGCTTAAGACTGGTTATTTTTAATAATTAAAAAATGAACTTCCTTTTAAACTCAATCAGATGTTGGTAAATAATACCATTTGGAGACTTTACTTAAGTTAATCAACAATTTTTATTACTTTTATTTTAGAATTTAATATATTGTTCTAATAATATATTCATTTAATACTTGCGATTATATAATTGATAGATTATGAATTTGCTATTTTTAGATTATTAATTGTTTGAGTGTTCTTTTATATTATAATTTTGAAGGAAATCAATTGAAATCACCAAGGTTTGAAATGATTAAAAATAATGACTTTAAATATAATACTTAAAAGCTTTTTTCTAAAATTGATTACAACATTTGAATGAAATCCATTTATTATTTTAATTATGTAATCCCCCTTTCCAAGAAAGAAATATCCTTCTAAAACAATTGTTGTTAGAAAGAATAATCATTTGTTCTAATCAGCTGAGCCAGGGGACAAAAAACTCAAATCCTCCAAAGTGAGCAAAGGAACAAAAAGGAAAGGAAATGTACTCGACAACTAAGAACTTTTTCAAATTAATAAAGCGACATAAAAGGCGTAGCATAGTTCTGAGTCAGAATCAGATAGCGATGATTCATTTTAGAAATCTGTCTTATCGGAGAGCTCAAAGTCAAGTATAAGATCAGCAAAAACAATAAAATCAAAGTCTTCTAAGAGACAGAAAAACAACATAAAGGATTTGACTTAAAACCTCATATAGTAATACCAAACCATCCTAAGAAAAGCTGACAGCCAAATGACGTAGCAGAAACAGTATATTAATTCATAACAATAGGGAAGAAATATAGTAAAAGATGCTTGATAGAATAGCAGAGTAAGCAACTGCGCAGATGTATGTACAGCCTTATAAGGACAGCAGCGAATATGAAAGTGACGAAGAAAATTCTGATCATCTATCATAATTATTTTCAGACTTGGCCAAAGAAGATAACAAGTCTGATAAGTCGGATAATTCAATAGTAAGCCTTGAGGTGATTTAAGCACAAAATCTCATAACCAATAGATCTGTAAATAACATTTAGTCTCCTGGAACACCTGAATCATCGATTTAGATTCCGAATGTAGATTTAAGTGTAAGTATGTAATTTACACTAGACAACAAACGTTAAGCATAGAATGTCAAATTTTCATAGTGCTTTTGCTGGTTTCAGTCATCTGTCTGTTACGGAATAATCTCAATCGTCTAATGAAGTATGAAAATTTTGGATATTCTAGATTGAAATTGATCAATTAAATAAGCTCTAAAACCACTATGGGAAGATCTATTAAAAATTGAGTAGTGTTAATGGAGCATTGCACATAAAATTTAGGAAAATGAGAAGTTTCTCAAAGTATAAATAACTTTATGTAAAAATAACAATTAATTGAGAGTTCTTATTAAGATGGCTATCCTTTATTAAAACTAAGAATGATCTTCGCTTATTGTTATTTGACAACAAAAAGATTATCCAAAATAATAGTCAGATCTAGAATATATTAATATCTATTGACCTTTGTAACTTTAGGAAATATCATTTTATTTATCTATGAGCATTTAAACCATGACAATTAGAACTTATTTGCAATTAATTTTGGTAAAGAGTGCACTTATATCTTCAGGTTTCTTGTGGTTGTATGTAGTTGACATTGTGCTACAATTGTTCGCTTTTGGGTTGTTTAGATCTAAATTTATATTTCTAGGAAGAGTGATTGATGCATTTCTAATAGTGATGTTTTATTATCATTTAGCTTATACAGAAACTGTTGTAAACATTACACCTTTAAGAATGATGAGATTACTCAAACAATTAGGAGCAATATTTGAGGGTATTTGAGATATATTACTTAGGATTGTAAAGGATGATTGAGGCTTTGATAGAGTCACTAAAATTCATATTTGAATCTACTGCTGTTGTTATATTGTTTGTCTTATTTTTTGCATCTTTAGGCAACTCTCTATTTATGAGTTTATTCAATGAGCGTTGTTTGCCGTCGGAAGAGGATGAATGGATTTAATGTATCTAAGGAGAATGTCCAGATGGTAAGACTTGTGTGATGACAAATAAGGCCTTTAACATCCCTACCAATTTTAATAATATCATATACTCTTTTGGTTTGATGCTAAAGACAGTTACTATGGATGATTGGAGTTGGGTAATGTATTACACAATAAGGGCCTTTCATCCAATAGTGTGGATATATTATGTCTTGATTATTTTTGTTGGTGGTTTTTTTGGATTTAATTTGCCTATAGCTGTCTTTAAGACTCATTTTAGTGAAATGTAGTTCAGATCAATCTCAAATTAGGATGAGAAGGTTGAGGCCATCAGCAAATTATAGTTAAAAAAAATAGGGTTTTTTCATTATGTGAACCAAATGAATAATTATCTATTTTCTAAATAGCAAAGCATTTTAATCGAAGAACCCAGAATAAATAAGCTTAATTAAGCTTGGGATATATAACCAAAATTATTATTAGGAAGTATGATTAATCAGTCCAAGATAGGTGAGAGCAATTTCACCCAATTTAGGAATACTTTTAAAAACTTTTCATTAAAACATATTCTACTTCCAAAATTAAATGATATTACTAAGTTTTATAATAATTTAGATATCAAATTATTTACTTAGGATCTTAAATAACAAATGATAATTAAATAATTTAGTAAATCGTCGTTTTTGTTGGAGAAGTATATTGATTACAATTTTCATTATGTACCCACCAGTTAAATTGATATTCTGAGGTAATCAATGTTTTTAGTGTTAAAAAAGACAGAAAATAAACCATTTAGCGGATAAAAGAAAAAGAAATTTTATTATAAGCCAATTTAGATTAAAAATAAAATTATTTAGAATCCTAGAACCAGCAGATCAGAGTTAACCGTAGCAAGTTCATAAATATCTGAGAATAAGAAAATGATGTTACCAATCAAGTAGTCTTAAAGGATTAAAAAAGATAACATTAACACATCTGATTTACATGGATCGAAATCTAGTTCAAGTTCAAACAATCTAACCCAGGGTTATTAAATAATGTAGGAAACGGGAAGAAGGAAGCATCCTTATTTTATTAACTAGCACTCAAAAAATTTAGAAAGTGAGAAATGGGATTTTACTCAATATAACAATGGGGAATTGAAGATCCTTGTAAATGGTGTTTATTTGGATTATTTGAGTGTTCAAAAGAGAATCAATGCTAACATTCATTAAAAAAACTAAGAAGGTCCTAGAGGATAGGAAGAATATACTTAATTGAGGAGAAAAGAGTTTGAAAAGAAAATAATCAAGGCAAAGCATTGGTCAGGAAATAATGTTTTGATTAGTTCTCAAGCATTAATCCAGAAATTTGATGATATCTTTAAAAGCCTCAATCAAAAGGATATTGAGATCTGGCCAAAGTCATTAAGTGGAATTATACTTAATTTAAGAAAGTATGCCTTTCAAATTATTCATTTCAAATTAACTAAGTTTTTGTTTGATTTGACTATTCTAATAAATACTCTGTTTTTAGCACTTCAAGGTACCATAAATAGAAACATAATTGATAATGAGGAGGATATAGCTACGGTGCTCTTATCAACTGAAATAATATTGCAATTAATTGTGTATTAACCAAGTAATTAAATATAAAAATATTAGAAAGAATAGCTAAAAATAAACATCATGTAATTGAACTTTTGATTGTGATACTTAGTTTAATAGAGTTTGGATTTAGTAGCTATTTGAATGTGAGTGAATAGTATCTTAGATTGATGAGATCAACGAAATGTCTCTTATTCTATAGGTGCATACTTTACATTTAGATGGCTAGGATAATAGGAGCAATAGCTTCAATTACTTATAAATCTTATATTTATCTGACATTTTTAATGTTCTTCATGATCTTAACTTTTGGATTGATAGGAATGGAATTATTCGCAAATAAGTTTGATGAATATCACAACAAAGGATACATGTAATCTTTTGATGATCCAGCAAAGGCATTTATGACAGTTTTTAATATTATGACAAATGATGATTGGTTTGGAGTTTATCGTATTGGTACTGAAGTTTAGACTGAATTAGCAGTGACTTTTTCAATTGCTTTAGTGTTTACTTTAAATTATTTTATTTATGGCATTATGATGGCTATTTTGCTGGATGGATTTAGTTAATATTTGGAAAGGGAATCTTCTAATGAGGAGAATGAGTTTATGAAGGAAAAAATTAAGTAGATAAACAAACTTAATAAATAATTAGATTCAGATCAAACTGATGATGATTCTGAGAGTGAAAGCTCGAATTCTAGTTCTTCTTCAATTAAACAATATAAAGAATTAGCCAACAATGTTATTGTTAATAGTAATAGAAATTAAAGGAGAGAAAGCACATCTCCAGAGAACATGTTAGCATCATCAAGTAATGTTAGAGAATACCAGTAAAAGAAAGACAGCTGTTTTACAGAAAAACTGTTCCATTCTCTTTAATTTCCTCCCACTAGAAATAGAAGACCTGATATTATTAATGACTAAAAAAAGAAGATCAAGGATGATTTCAATAGGTTGAAAAATAAAACCAATATCAATATAAATCATTTAAAGGCTTAAGAATCAAAAAAAATCAAATTAATATAGGAGAACATTGAATCAATTGAAAGACAACTTCTTAAGCAAAATCCAAAATTATACACTGGCAATGATTGTCTCTAATCTTATTATATATTCCACAAATCCAATAATTTTAGAAAACTACTCTTCAAAGTCAGTTAGAGCGATTATACCAAATATTTCATAGACATCACTTTATTATTATCTATTACATACTTAGCCATACCAAGTGATATTCAAAAAGACCCTTTGCTTGTTACTTTATTATTTATCCTGAACTCTATAATTTTTATAGAATTTATTATCAAATCGATTGCTTATGGAGCATTCTTAGATAAAGGATCTTATCTTAATGTAAAATTATAATTAAAAATAATAGTATACATGGAAAATTATTGATTTGGCTTACATAGTAATTTATTATGTTCAATTTTTTAAAATCGGATATTTGCCAATTTTTGAAGTTATTGAGACCTTTTTGTTTTTTAGACCTTTGAAGTTACTCTACAGAATACGATGGGTAGCAAGAGTGAGGGCAGCATTGACTCAATCTTTATTTGATATTATAAATGTTTTTGTAGTCTTATTGTTGGTTTGGTTGATGTTTGCTGTTTTTTCTATGATGCTTTATGCAGATAAGTTGGGTTACTGTGAGGAACAATTCAATTATGATATTGGGATTGAGGAATGCAAATAATTAAACAAGTCGTGGATAGTCTACAAGCACAATTTCGATAATATTACAACTGCAATGCCCAGCCTTTTTGTTATATCAACATTTGATGGATGGGGTGCAATCTTATGGGCATCTCAAAATAGTAGAGAGTCGTATTCTGGTCCTCATCCATACTATAGTTAGGCTCCTACTTATGTTTTTTATATTGCTTTTTGCACAATTGGATCTATGTTCTTTTTGCAACTGTTTACTGGAGTTCTGTTCATAAATCTGAAGGCAAACTCAAAATAGATTGAGAATCAACAATTGACTCAGGCACAGTTGGAATTCAAGAATGTAACTGAAATCATTTTGTTTGATCATCCAGTTAGATCTTCGTTGCCTAAATCGTACATTAGGAAGGTACTAGCCACTATAATCACAAGTCAATTTATGGATTTCTTTATGTTTTCTATTTTACTTATCAATTGTGTCACTATAATGATGATTTATCACTCTGCTGATTTTGATTATAATAGAATCATTAATCTCATTAATCATGCCTGCACTATCATATTCGCTATTTGGGTGTTGCTCCAAGGCATAGCTCTGGGAATCAATAGATTCAAAGACAATCCATGGAGATTATATACAACTGTGGTTATCATTTTGGGGGTAGTTGATTTAGTGGTAGATGTCATTTGGAAGTGGTTCCAGTTATATGTGTATTCTACATAGTTGACTCCTCATTATCAACTACTGAGAGTCATGTACATGTTAAGGAATTTGAGAGTGATAATAATTTTTTAGGGACTCTAGAAGCTTCAGAGGTTGGTGAGAGTGATTTCATTTGCTTTTCCCTTTTTGTTTAAGATCCTGTTTATTTTATTAATAATAATGGTGGTTTTCGCTTTTTATGGAACTATGTTGTTTGGTCATATTGATAAGGGAGAAGTGATCAACGATTTAATTAATTTTAAGAACTTTTGGTTAGCAATACTGACTTTATTTAAGTGTGTAAGTGGTGATGATTTTAGGAGTATAATGAATGATTGCATGCATCATAATCCCTATTGTCAGGAGGATCCAAAATATTGTGGATCTCCATATTCGTAGATATATTTTATAATATTTATGTTAATATCTAATTATGTGCTATTAAATCTGTTTGTACTGGCAATGATTGAACAATTCGAGTTATTTTTTAATAATCAGGATTCAATCTTATAAACATATGTCGAGAATATCGATACCTTTAGGAAGGCTTGGTTTAAGTTTTCTTGTAACCATGGCCAATTTTTAAACATCAAAAACTTGCCCTTCCTCCTGATGGAAATAAAGGAACCATTGGGTTGCAAGCCTTACGAGAATCAATGGGACGCAGCTAAATCCAGTCTGCAATATAATTTGATAAGTGACGAAGAAAACAGAATCACTTACAATCAATTGCTCTATGAGATATTTTTCCATAGATACAAGAAATTAATATTGGGTTAATGCTCGGAAATTGCTGCCGAGAAGATGTCCTATTATCACAAGACCATGAATTTTCGATTAGCATACCATAGGAGAGGAATTCCATTCAGGAGAAGCAACATAGGACCATAATTGAAATTGAAAGGAAATTGCAATGCTCTTTACTTTCAATTAATTGCTTTGACTACCTTCAGAGTCTGGAAGAGCTACACTTAATAGATGATCTAAAATATCCTCACTGAACAGCAATACATTTCTGATAGAACAATTAAGGACACTGAACCTATCAGACATTCGATTTCCTTAAAAAGTTTGGAGAGCCAGGAATCTCGGATTAAACTCAATGATAAACCAATTTATTAGAAAAGGAGATTGGGAAGACTAAAGCGAGTATCATTACAGGGTTAATTGAATGACTATTTACCTGGAGATTTAATAAATGTAAATCATATTTAAATAATCCTAGCCTAAACCTGTTTTGAAAAGAAAGAGCAGTTTTGGAATTAATGTAGAGGAAGGCAATGTTCAGCCAGTCTATGGCACTGTAAGAGTTCAAAAAATGAAATGATGTATAATCTACTAAGCAAAAATGTTATATAGAGATTCAAGTATTTTCATCCTGCTTCTAAACATCTGTTTAGGATTTGGAATTCATCTATAAGCTTTTTATCGTAGCATTCTTTGAGGCTTTGATTCGTTCAAATAAATTTCGGTTAGATTTGGTCCTTTTATACAGCTTCTTTTCCTTCCCTTTATTCAATTAATAGTAAATCTCTATCTTTTTCAGTATTGAGTCTATGTTGTATTCAGGAAAATAGACCAAAGTGGATTTACAAATATCCATCTCCAGATTTATATTAGTATGCACTATATCAAGGATCTTTTATTGCAATGAATCGACTTAGGATCCTTCCTTCACTTCTCCTTTCAATTCAATCAATCCAGAACTTGTGAGTTGAGCAGTTTATCCTAAATTCCTCCTATTCTCTATGAAACTCGCTCTGGTTTTCTTTTGATCCAAAGAAATTGTTATTTGTTGAACCTATTATTAATTCTAAGAGACAGGACTCTAATTAGAAGTCTATTGATTTTAATACGATCTTCTCTTTGGTCTCTACCCCATCTAGATAGTAGTCTTCTTAACTTTTCTTCTTTAATCCCCCATTTGAACCTTCCTTTCTTGACTTTCAATTTGCCTTTTAATGTTGATTGAGTCCTTAATTTCACTTTCTTCACTGTTCTTACTCACTTGCTTAATTGACTAGATATGGTTTTCAAGATCTTATTGATTCAGTTGTTGAGCCAAGTTTCCCAATTTCTAGGATACCTATACAAATCCCAAATCATCAAGATTGGAAGTTCTCCTGGATTTCTATTAAATTGGTTTCATAAATAGATTATTTTATAGTTAGTTAGTAGGAATTGATAGCATTAATGATTATTCTAATGCCTCTGGAATCTTTTCTTAATTCTAATTTTCTTTTTTTAAAAATTAAATAGCTCTGGTCCTTTCTTTTCCAAACTAAATCCTTTTAAAATTGATCACACTTTTTCTTATTTGTTTGCCTAGATCCAAATCTCGACTTTCCCTTAGATCGGTTGTTATTCCAGCAGTCACCTTCAGGTTCTTTGACAGGATAGCATTCTGCTTTTCACTGTTTGAAATGGATTTAGAATCACAATTGATTTGGGAAGAATCATGGTCTTTTGATGATATATCATCTTAAATTGGACTTAATTAAAACCCTAAGGAAATCAAGTATTCATCTGTGTACTCTCTTAAAATAATTATCTAATATTACTATTCTGTCAGATTTCCAACAATTATTCGCAAAGCACATTCCTAGATTTTATTTAAGGTTTCCTTGACTCTTGATTTCTTAGGATTACGATAAGGAAACTTAATCCGATTGTTGTATTTAACTGAAGTAAATCTGTTGGCAATTTTATTTGTATTTGGTTGCAAAAAAACGAATGGACACCTATATTTGATGATAAGGTTCTTACTAAATGAAATTATGGGTCCATTCACAAATTTCACATACATTACCTGACCCTTTGAAGGCAGGATACAATAACAATCTATCTCTCTTCATGCAAAATATTTCATATTCCCTGTCATTCTCTGCAATAACATTTATGAAATCATCGTAACTAAGTCAATTCATAAACTTTATACTCTATATAAGCCATCTAAGTAAACTTCACTGCTCTGACTTTATATTCATAAGGCTACTAAGTAATGAATTCTCTCTCCCCTAAGACTGCCCTATATAGTAGTACTGATAATTTACCCAGCACTAACTTTCTTTAAGAATGTCTCTGTGGCTTCATAATAATCGTTTTCATCTAATAATATTGAGAGCATACAGTACTTTTATGATCGGCTACGTATTCTAAGGCACCTGAAAGAACAAACCAAATTTTCTTTGGTTGATCATATCGAGAGTAGAGAGCTTCTTCTGGTAGCACCTTTTTCTCTTTAACAAACTGACACAGATTATTGATAGTGATTTCATTGAAATTGTCTCTCAATAGTCTTGATTTTTTGAGTGTATTACTATACAAATCCGTTAAGACTTCTTCTCTCAAATGTTTAGTGAGTTGGGATAAAAAGATGTCTGCATGGTTGTCTTCTTCTTGTTCTAATTTAAAGTAGTACTCAAAGTATTTTTTAACCTTATAAGATATTCGAAAATGCAAACCTTTAACGACAAGTTTAAATTCAATCCTCGTTTCCTGATGTGCTAATGAATTTATCGAAGTTTAAATTTATAGGTAGTCTTCTTATCTGAAATAGACTTGAATATGTTCCCGATATTAGAAATGCAATATCCAAAGATTCCGCAAAGCAATAGTGTTACCACAATTACAAAGACTCTTTCGAATGTGGTCACTGGAACTATGTCTCCGTATCCAACTGTCACAGTGGTTATGACACTCCAATACAGGGATATTATGTATCTATCAAACCAGTGATACTCATAGGCAGCTGGATCATAATGAGTCAACCAAGTTTCATACACTCCAAACGATTCATGTTCAGTCAAAGCCACGAAATGCCAAGCACAACCACAAAAATGACCTGTTAAAACAAGAAAAAAGATAAGTTTGAATAGATCAACAACGATTTGAATATTTTCCTAAGTACGATATAAATTGTGATACTTCTAAATTGAGCATTTCTTCGATGCTTTCCATTAAGGGGTTCAATCTAGTCAATCTTAAGAGTAAAGTATATCTAACAAATGGGATGTTTAGATTTGATATTAAGAAAGGGATTACAACTATCAAGTCCCAAAAAAAGTTCTCCTTTAGATAATGCTTTACTATAGATTTCCTATCTTCATGCATCAAGCCTTTGTCATAGTAGGCAGTGTTGAAGTTCAAGATGATCTCTGCCACAAATATCCACGATGGCAACAAATCAAATAAATACTCAAAAGCCCCTGAGGTGGTGATGTTGAAACTGATATTTATGGGGATGTAGAAGATGTTCATCACGATAAACAATAATAGAAGGATGTCCCAAATTATTTTAAATTTGCTGTCTGGTTTTATGACTATGATGTTTCTGCTCAGAAAATCTTAACAGTATTCTAGATAGTGCAAATACTTGGTTGCTTATTTTTAAAAATTATATTTCAAAATTAGGAACTAATATTTTATTACTAATTACTAAACTCGGTTTTTATTTAATTTAACGAGAAACCAAAATAAATTCAAAGTTACTTGACAAATCTCCGATTACAGAGAATATTTTTTGGGTTAAAAGTCTAAATTTTATAGTTTCCGTCTTCGTCTTTAATTGTTGGATGAACCTCGAAACCAATCTAATTATCATTAGACCCTTTTGTGACCAGATATAATTTAACCTAGGTTTTCATCCCATAAACATACCCTATTGTGCCTTCTCTTCGACCAGACATCCTTTTTGGATGAATCTCCTTTGCCTTCACTTTTTTTTGGGCCTGTCTAGTTTTCATTCTCTGTAATTTGTCTTCCTGAATTTCAAATTACTAGACAAAACTTTGATATTTTTCAAGTTTTGAGTTAGACTTACCAACCTAATAGTGAAAATTATTGGTTGATTCCAGCATTAAGCCAGATTGTGCTTTTTGATTGGGAGTGTTGTTTTGCTATTCGTTGGGACCGACACTGGGACTCATGTATTGTTGAATGAAGGAGTGAGTTCTTGATTTTGGAGATACATCATCCCCTGAGTTATCGCTAGTGATTTTAAATGCAGCATGCTTACTTAAAGCTACTTAAGGAGCCATCCTCATTTGAACTATGGGATTTATGTCCGTCATTCAAAGCTCTGAAATTCTTCCTTTCAAATATGTTCCTCTTAAGTTTCAATGCTTCGTCCATTTACTGCTCTGCAACATTTTCATTGGGATAAATAGGAATCATATCATCAAATCGAGGAGATAGAACATTTTAGCTGTGCATAGGACTTTCAATACTGAGAAAGGCAGTCTCCTTATTTTACATTTATTATATTTTATATACTGAATTATACACTTAATTAAGAATCAAATATTTTTGTATTCCCATTTTGGCGTTCTCTTCTTGATAAATATAACCATTGAAATCCAACACATTTGAATAGAATTACAAGAATTAATATCTGAGGAAGCCTGAAATTTCTATTTTATTTTATTTTTTAAATATTGGATGGAGCAACTATTCAAATTGATAAATCTATTAATACATCCAGCATCGAATCAACTTCAACTCAAAAGTATCATAGTTCTTATCACAGCCATTAACAAGGCTCAGGAACTTGAGATGGTCAAAAATTTTGAATTGAATTATAAAACTGAAATGAAGTATGACATGTGATAAGATTCTTAGCCCCATTTAGAGCATAATAGGCTACTGTTTCATTATAGATTCTATTTCATCAACTTAGCACATACTCATCATTTCAGCTTTCTTTGTTGTGCACATCTTATTGCTTCTGATGTTAGCATATTTTCACCTTGTAAAGAATAAATCAGTGACATTGCAGTACATCTTGCATGCATTTCTAACATATTACTAATTGCTCTTCCAAATTCCTATCATATACTCAGCGTTAAGGTTTATTTATGATTAATAAATATGCGATGACAGCTACATTTGCTCTTCAGATGGCAGAGTAGGATTGATAATCATAGGGTTGCTGAATATCATATTCACCCTGATTTTAAATTCAATACATATATATTTTGGAAGATGCGAAAAATTAATGGAAGACAATTATATTTTAACATTGGATTATTCAATTCTGTTGAATGGCATCATGCAGATTTTAGTATTAATCACCGTTGTTCTAAAAGCAATAGAAATTCTGCCAGAATTGAGATTTGCGTTGATCTTGATAAAAAGTTTGATATACGTTATAACTTCACTTAACAGAATAAATCAATTCTCATATATATTAGTCGAGACTGTTTCAGTTGCAATAAATCTATCAATATCATTCAATTTTAGCATCTATGAGTTATTCTTGATTATCTCATTTTTGTTGTGCTTGTGTGTATAGATTCAAAACAGGATAGTCAACTTCCACGTCACTTTGAAAGAGTAACAGAACTTAGTTACACTCTAAGTATAAGTACTAAATTAACATAGATCCTAGAGGAAAGCAACGAAATGAGCGCTTTGCCAAAATCTAAAATCATCCTATCTGTCATCAAAAAGAATCACATCTGCAAAAAATGCAAGAACCCTCATCAATTGGTTGAATGCCTCCTGCGCAGAATGGCCAATACAGTTCTCAATAGGAGTCAACTTTACGTTTTACTTTACTGTTCCTATGTCGCAAATCATGCTCCATTAAAGGCTTTGGTCAGATTGGTTCTGATGACTTCCAACGACATTTACTACAGAATAGCATCTCATAATTTGTAATAGGAATTGTACAAAAGAACCTAACAATTTTAGAAGGAAGCTTAAATCAAGAACTCAATAAGGAATGCTAATGAACACTTGAATTCATTAGATGTTCAATCAGCATTTCACACATCTCATTCTGCTGCCTTTTTATTTCCTCTCATTATTGAAACCTTGAATGGCAAAATCAATTTCTGGAATAAACTGATAAATGGATACAACGATATTGATCATTGTCTACATGAAGCACTAAAGACAACTTCTAAAATGCTAAAATGTAAAAAAGAATTTGAAAATAGATTTGACATGATTAACAACAGATTGAAAGGATCCTCTACTCAAGATATATTATCTATGAGGATCATACAAATCTATTAGACTGGAATTTATTCTAATTCATTCTAAGCTTTTTAATTAGAAAAAGCAATTGACGATCTCTTAAAGAGTGAGAGGTATAAGCAAGATGAATCCTTGGATAACATTCAACTTATATAAAGTAAGTTAATTTAATTAATTTAAAGATAGATTGATAATCTTGAAGTCTAGTCTAGTGCGCAAACGAGGAGAACTGGTTAACACTAACACTAAATAGTTGTCATAGTTTTTGTGTGATTCTGAAGACAATGTTAAGTTAATTAAGCATTGCAATCAGTTGATGCCAAACTTCTTATAGAGTATCCATGATTAGTTGATGGACAATTATTTATAGAATGGTCATTCCAAATTAATGGTCCATGGAGAATCAACATTCTTCTAAAATATATAAGGATACATAGAACCTTGTAGCATCAACTTATATAATTATTTTGACTCCAACAAGAATGACTTTTTGTTAAATATGATCTTGACTAAGGAATAATCTAATAATGAAACTATCTTATTTGGTGTAGATGGAAAGATACTTGGATTCACCAAATAATTTTATGAAGAAGCTTTGAAATCTAAAACTAAAATAGAAAGTTCCCACATGTCTAAACGAACTGAAGCAACAGTTTCATAAATGGAGGTCAGAGAACTTCTAGCAAGATATCCCTTAATTTAATACTACATACCATCTATCACCTAGTAGGTTGAAGAATTAAAAGTGTAAATTAACTCTTCTTCAAATTACCTCATGAATAATTTAAGGTCATATTGGATTGTACCTTAAAACCATAGCGAGTGTCTCTTAAACTCTCAATTAATACTATCATAATTTAAGAGAAGAAGTAATGGATCCTAATTACAACTCAATATGAGATCATATAAGTCTCAAACATATTCAAGATATTCTCAAAACTCTATGAATACGAACATAGAAATGTATGACGATTAAGAAATCCCATAAGAAATCAGAAAATAAATTCTTGTTGAGAACACTCCAATTATAATTTTGCATCCAGAAGTCTAAGAATCCATAAAAAAGCTAGTGGAATTCGACAATTAATCTCAATACATGCAACTAGGCTTATTTTACAGTCTGTCATACAAAGTATTAAAATATAAGAAAGGAACTTATGCCTATTTTATGATTTCAATCAAAGAAATGAAGCATTTATAGTTATCGAATACAAATCAGCACTTCACTACTGTACCCTCGTAAGCTACTCAATAATAAAGTTTATAACCTTCATAGGATTTGAACAGCAGTGACCTATTCCCGAAAAGTGAAATTGTGGAGATCGATGAATCCTAAAATGCCATAGTTTAGGAGATAAAAATGATGAATTAATTGAGATCTGTCAAGCAATATGATAATGATGAGCCTAATAATAATAATAACATTTTAGATAATTCCAAATCCATTGAAATGAGCTTTAAAGTAAAACAATCTGATAGATCCAACATTTTTGATTCAAGTAGATAAATGATTATTTAATAACCATTGTATGTTAAACCCAGGCAACTCGACAAATCAAGCAACTTAGAATTCGAGTAAATGGAAAATGATATGCATGTATATCTTAATATATATTATTTAAGGGATTAAAGGAAAGGTAGCTTGAATTATTAGATGAAAATGAGTAGGAAATAGTGAATGATAAATTTGAATCCAATAGTCAAACTCTAAAGAAGAACTCCATCTTGGGTAAGTTGAGAATAGCCTAGATTCAAAAGAAAGAGAATGCTATGGATTTTGCATCGAATCCCTCTAGAACTTCAACTAATTCAACATCCAAGGAGTCATTACTCATAGTTTAATAGCTATACTATAACACTCAATTGATTACTCCTCTTAAGAAAATAGCATTAATTCTAACATTAATATGTCTAGCCATTTTGACCGTAGATATCATAAATGTTTAAATGATATCAACTAATCTAGTATCTTAAACTGATTAGGTTGTAAATTTGAGAAAACCACAAAATATTAATTACTTTTACACTTCTGCTATGCTGTAAGAATGGGTTCAATATTTGTATACTTAAAAAATAATTACCTTAAGCCCTTTTATGAATCAAAGAAATATAGATACCTTATCTTAAATGTATGACTATGCAAGATAGGAAATGATTAATTTGGCAATTTAAGTACCTTAGCAGGCTCAAGATTTGAATGCGAAGACAATCTTTAACTTTAAGTATATAGAAAATGGAGTTATTAAATATTCAGATGTACCTTTGTAAGACTTTTATTAAGTCTTATATCAAACAGTAGAAACTTCGTATAGAAACAACCTGGGGAAGTAATAAATCATATACCCAGATATGTTAACAACAGGAGTAGTTAGGGTGAATTTATGGCAAATGGTAGATTTACATAATCAACTAATTTAGATAATCATGTAAAATACTATTGATGCTTAATCTTTAGTAAGATCATACTTCTTAACTGTTATGATGGCAGAGTTATTTTCTGTTATATTTTTTATAGGACTGTAATTAAAATATTGGCTATTCATCGATCACATCACGAAATCTATATTATTTTTGGTATCACGTTTAAATGAAAATTAATCAACAGATTAAATTAACCGATTATCAATGATAAAAGAATAGTTGGAAAATGAAAGTTCAAATACATGGAAACTATATAATTTTGGAGAAGTTATGTTTGAATTTTCAGATAAAAAGTCCAAGAAAATCTAATTAAAGTAATCTCTTTCAATTTAATCTACATAAAATAACTATCGAGCTACCAGTGCTCTATATTCCAGAATATAAAAAACCTATTATTTGAATAGAACAAATGTAATAGTAACATTTCTTTTGGCTATAACATGGTCTGCATTCTTAATGGCGGGGTATCTTTTACATATGTCATATAATGACAACTTCTAACCATCTTTAACCGTTACATTGAAATTTGTGTAATTTAGACACAACATGGATTCATTAGCTCTAATTGCAGGATTAACAAAAACTGAGCCTCTGATTCCAAATTATAATTTAAGTTTCATTAATTAAACTTTATCATCATCGCTATTGTCTTAATACAAAGATAATTTATTGCCATTGATAAATGAAATAGCTGATGTAATTTTGACAAATGCAAATGCTAATAAAAAGAACAGTATTTTTGATGGAGTACTTAATTATGACTTATGCTTATCTACCTCTTTAGATAATCTTCCAGCTTGTGATTTATCCAAACAATCTTTAGCTTATGATAAGTAATTCATATTTGATTATCAATAGGAAGGATTTATACTTAGATGTAATTGTAAATGGTGCTCTTGGATTTACAGCTGCTTTCACCAAATTTATAAATTAAGAATACGATTACGAAATAAACAACTTGAAATATAGTCCAAATATTGAAGAGTGCAGAATAACAGCACAATCATAATAGTTTTAGAATTTTGTTCTTTAATATTTTACTGACATTCAGAATGCTATGAGATAATTTTTAATTTTGTTTTAACAAGACAATGCAAATATCAGTTAAGGCATTATCAGCGTGATACAAGTGTATTATTATGGATTTGGATTAAGGTATATTTATATCAACTGTAAATTAGTTTATTTGCTATATATTGTATATCGAGTTTTGTATGGATATACAAACAGCAACAAACAATTTAATCATTAAGACAGATTTTAGTGCTAATTCCAGCCGATTTGATTCTTACTGCAAACATTAGAAGCCAAGCAAAGGAAATCCATTAGATGTTGTACTGACTGACATTTATAATGTAATTAACATGTGAAGATATGAAATGATAAATTATAAATTCAAAAAGTATTGTTTTATTAATTATTTATTAATATCAATAAACAATATACTTTCTATTTAAAGATATGTACATAAATTAATATATTATTTATAATATTAAAATAATTTAGAACAAATTTTCAACCCATTTTTTATTCATCTTTTGGTATTTATGTTTAATTTTTTTCTTCCTTCTTCTTATAATGATTATAAACCACTTTGCTTAAATAGATAATAAAAGTCATTCCTATAAGCCCCGCTACTACTACTATAAATTCTGACCAACTATTCTTTTTATTTAATTTTGTTGATTAGAAGATGTTTTAACTTTAAACTTAATACATTACCTATAATTATTCTCTTTTAAGTGAAACTTCAAGTTACCTTCTTCTGAGTAGCCTAGATGCTGGTTCAGCAAGAGAGTTGATATGGGATTAAAAATCTAAAGATGGATTGAAATTTGAATCATCCCAAATAAATCCAAAAGTTGTTGAAGCTCCTTTTTGAATCGAATAGTCCAAATTTAGAGTATAGGTCTTTCCATTTTAAATGATGTATGCTTCCATGTAAATGATTTAATAGTTAGAAAATTAAGGATCTAAAATGGATTAGGTCACTGTCAATTTCTTTTTATCAGCATTAATTTCTTGATTGACTGTTTCACTTACAACAAACACAGGTCCAACTGTGCCATTTGAATCCCCAGTAATTGAAACAGCTTATGTAAATTATTCTACATTCTAAGTAGCTCTCTCTACTGAGATCTACCCAATAATTATGGCCAAGAATTAAGTTATTTTAGAACTGGTCAATGCCACTCCAATATAACACTAATAAACATAAGCCGAAGTAGTCTCGAATTACTGACAGTTATTTTAAACCTCGTCTAGCGATAGGGTTATCTATAAAGAATTAGGGGTTCCTGATGTTGAGATATATGACACTTAATTCTGATCCAAAATCTTTAAAATAGTAGAGTCTTTTAAACCTTTTGTTAGATAAACTTTTGGAATCAAACAAAAAGCAATCTTAAAGTTGTATACCAAAGAGACCACATATTATCCATTTTATATGGCTCCTGTTGATGATGTGATGAAATTGTTATTAATTATACTTAAATCGCAATCATTGGATTGACAATTATAGTTGTATAAATAGTCGTTATCGTTGCACTAATTGCAAAATCCATCGACACAGCTCTTGCAATTGGGATTGCAATCTTTACTTATTGTTAGACCTGTAAAATAGGCTCCTTTTTGATTAATTTTAATTGAAGAAGAAGTTGATTATTATTATATGGTTACTCTTCCCAGATCATCTTAAATAGTAACAGACCCAGTGTTTTTTTGATTGTTGATGACTATATCAGTACTCTGAAAAGTGGGTTTGTAAAATGTAAAGGTATAAGTGAGAGTTTCACCAGTATTGGTTAAAATATTCTATCTGGAACATAAGCCATTTTCAGGTACTAAATAGCATTCCAACCATAGTAGATCATCTCCAGAGCAAGTAGATGCTTAAATTAATTCCTTACTCTCACAATCTATCCATCCATCATTTTCTAATTAGACTTTTAATTTCTCAATGGCTGGATAAATTTGATCACTTAAGACCTCTATAACTAATAATGAGCAGATTAGTATGGGTAACATTTAAATATAAATTATATTTTTTTGTGATACTACAATTTAAAAATGCAATACCTATATATATAATATATTCACATCATTCTTAACAATTCAATTATTTCCTATTCTAAATTAAGATAATAATTAGCATAAGATGGAACAAGACTTAATGATACTGAGAAATGATTGGCATTCTATTAAATCAAATAAAATTGATACCTCAGTAAAATATTTTCTACTTGGGTGATCACCTTAAAATGAGAAAATACATCCTCATTCTCAATACTCTGGCCACTATAAAGCAGAATCCAGTTTTCCTCTTTATATTTAATTTTTCTTTAGTTTTAATTCTTTGGACAGACTTCTAAGTAGTTAGATTTCACAATCAATTATAAGGTCAGATATCATACAACTATGGTTTATAAATCTTCTTAAAGATCCTGAATTAGTTTTTGAGCATAATCCTCCTAGTTTTTGACTTGCCAACGTATCGAACTTTCTTTGACTTCTACCGTAACTCCTTCTGTTTTTGTTGCATACGAATTGAAGGCTTTTTTGACTTGGATTATACCTTAATTATCGATAATAGGAGAGAACTCCATTATTATTATATTATCCAATAGATCAGAGAACTTCTCTTTGAAATCCTTATGAGAGAATACATTAAAAGTATTCATAGAGTGGCAGCTTCTATGAGAAAAACTTGAGACTTTTATCAAAACTATAGGCATAGGGTTTAGATGAATGTATTCCAGTCGAGAAAAATTGTGTCTCCCACTATATCGACATTAAAAATACATGTTAGCCTTAGCGAACTCTTCAAAGCGTTATTTTGAATCCATATCATCCTCTATTAATTTAATTGTCAATGTGATGGACTAGTCTATTATAAAAGCTAACTATTGGCAATCTAGTGAATTTATGACTTAAAAATATCTTACTTAAGTATAATAATCGATATTCTGCTATTAAAGCTAGGGAACTTTGATGAATGTAGGATTTCATTTCTTAAAAGATTTAGTCATTCATCTTTTTAAAGCAATCCTGCAAATGTTAAGAATGCCCTAATGCTGCTAATTTTTAATGCATACATCATTGTTCATTACTAGTTAATATAATTTTGTACAGAACTATTGGTTAAAATACTCTAAGAAATCCTAATCCACAAATACTGGAACAAATCTGTATAATTATCGAAAGTCTTTTAATACTTCACTTTTGTCTTTTATTTTCTCCCCTTACTCATTTAATAATATTGACAATCCAAACCAAGTTCTCTTGAATTACTATAACCAAAATAAAAGATGCAAACTAAAATAATGCTAAAAATGTTCGCTTTCATATTGTTCATCTGATATCTTAATAATAATTATAGGGAGATAAAAGGTAGATATATGTAAAGTATCTTCATTACTGATTCCTATTAAAGGGTATTCATTCACTTCATACAAAATATCATTCTAATTGAAATTTTTCAATTATCTAAACTTTGGATTCGAATTATCTTATTAATCTCAAGATTAAAAATAGCTATCTTTTTAATATAGCTATGGTCTTTTTTTCTCATCATCTAATTCTGAGTCATTTTTGCCATCTATCTCACTAAAAAAACTATCGTACCCTTCAATGGAATCCTCTGAACCATAATTTGCTTAATCAAAAGGATCAAATAAATCACTCATTCTTCTAAAGAAGGAAATTTTCTAACTGTTACTTAAATACTACTGAACACTCAGTACTCATTTTAAATAATTAATGTAATCATAAGAGATGAAATAAAAACTAATACTCCCAATTCAGTAATTTTTATCGTTTTAACCCATTTTCAAATTTCAACATTTAAAGAGTCAAAATACAATTAACTTTTTATGCAAGTTGATTTTTAATTATACATAATTTCAAATGAAGTTGAAATAGGGAAATTTTGTAATTACTGCTACATTATATTAGACATGAAAAAATTGTATTCTTCTAATTCAATAAGATGTGATATGAGTCTGTATTTAGAAATATGAAAAATCTTATAATTAATTAAATAAATTAAGCATCATTTTCATACTTAATCAAAAATCTCATTCTTAAATAATCAATATTTATTAATAAATAAGAAAGGAAATTAAAATATTAATTCAATTCTTGATATCAATCATACAGAAAAGAAACTTTTAGTTTGATAGAAATCGCTTGATTCCAAAAATTAATAATCTACACATTAAATTATTTTGAATATATATTTTAAATTTTCAAATATCCATAACCTTGAGATATTTTATTTCATCACTAAAAATTCTTAATAACACTATTATATCTCTTCTGCATCACTTCTTTATTTAAAATATGCACAGTTCGAGTATTCAAACCATTCTTTTAATGCTCTATATTTTCAAATACATTAATAAACCTTTTTGTAATTTAATATTATTGGTTTTATGTTAGTTATTTAGAAAATTCCTTTTTCTATTACTTATGATAATATTCACTCTACTTTATCGCTAATTATTAGGAAATGAGAAGTAGCAACTTTAATTGACACAAACTTATTCATCTTATCATTTCTATCACAAATATACTGATTTCTATTTCATTTTAACCACAGCTAAGTGATGATTTAACTAATTTCATTGATCTACATTGAATGATTAAATTGAAATTTGATATTAAATATACAACAAATTTTGTTAACATTATTTATTATGGCTTTATAAGGATATCAACACCTGCTAAATTGATTTAATTACCATAAATTGTTATACATTATGAGAATGTTATATAAATAATTTTCAATTCAATTTTGGTCTCTTAATAAATTGCATAGATTTGTTGTATAAATCATAAGTATCTTTGATCGACAATTAAAGATCATCTGTTTTTATGACATTTCCGAGTTCCTAATTTATATAATACTCTCGATTACCTCCTCTAAACTGTCCAACTATTATTAGAAATCTAATTTTGAGACATGTTCAAAGAATTTATTGAACTCTGGAATTTCCTTGGCAGCCTTCATTGTGATCTCAAGTTTTTGCATTTCTTAGACCATTTCATCTTTGACATTATTCATATCATTGAAGCAATTATAAAAACTTTAAAAACAATTATCTAGTTCTTGATTGCGCTATTCTTGCTTTAAATGCAAAGCCATCTTGGGGATTGATTGCTCAAAAATTTCCTTAAGGTAATGGCCTAATTAATCGGGTTTTTGCTGTGATTTTCCAAATAACAATTGAATTTATGTATTTCTTAATAGTCCCTAACTTTGTTCTTGAAGTTCTTTATATTCCTATAACTGCTGATTTAGACCTGCCACCTGAAAGTTATTGGTAAAATGTACTTTGGTTTCTAATAGGTCAACATACATCTTTTTTCTTTTTCTACTATTTTTTGCTGATTCCCTGTTTTTAACAAGCTTCATTCTTTCACGAACAATGATCTCTTGATCTGTCAATGCTAAATTAAAATGAGATTTTTCTAACCCCTTTGTCCTCTCTTCTTTGGTTTATAATCGAATGAATGATCAAGAAAGTCATAATAATCATTATCCATGTTTTAATTTTATTATACTTTGAATTTTAGTATTCTAATTGACGTATATATATTTCTAGATGTTACGCATTATAATCTAATTAAATTTTTATTCGATGATGATAATTAATCAATCCTAAATAAAATCAAAAATAATTTAATATATGATAAAGAATAACGAATCAAATTCATTCATTTTGTATTAAGCCCAATGTTGTTTGAGATTAAATGATAACTGATCTGAATTAATAATACTCTCAACAATTAATTCAACTTGTTGAATATTATTATATACAAAAAATACTATTGAATGGTTTCATTATCATATTCCCATTTTGTAAGCTTCAACTTTCTATTATTCTTTGATGTTCAAAAATTCGAAATGGATTATATAACATTCAATGGAGGATTTGATCTCTTATATTTGTTGAAATTCCTAAAATTTTTATCCTTTTTTTATCAAGAGTCCTCATCATTCTAATGATTTAAAAGTATTCAACACCACTACGGCATGTTAAAATGGTTTAAATTGAGATTCTAATTTAATTTGATGTTATAATTCTGAAAAAGTCTTCTCTTTGAATTTTAAAATTAATCCTTAAAAATGGAGTATGAACTGAATCTTTTCTTAATTAAGTTTAAAAAGGGTGACCTACATTATGCCATATCGTGATTATTTCAATTTCTAATGATTTCTGTATTATAATTATATTAAAAAAAACTGGAGAACTTAAATTTGAAATTATTTAAATTAACTTGAACATGAATTTGAATTCTCAAAGTAAATGGTATTTCCTTAATAGAAACTTAATTTGAATAAAGATAAGATTAAACACCAATTCTTGGGGATGATTTGGTGGAGATAGTATTGTAGCGTTAATTTAATTAAGAATCATTAAAATATTAATAAAATCAATATGGCGGGTAAAAGATGTGATGCAAATTCTTCATCGACTTTGCAAATTTATGGACAATTAAATGATCCAGTTACATAATCATTGCATTTTAAACAATAACCATTGTTGCTAATATAAAATTAACTATCTGCTTGCTCATCGAATATTGGAGTCTCTTCGCCCTCATCGTAAAAACGATCCTGTGATTAATCATAGGTAATCTGAGTTTCACAAAGGTAGCAATACCCGTTGACATTTGTAGCCAAACAATTTTCTTTATATCTTTTGCAGTTATTGTCAGTAGCAGTCAAATAGTATTTATCACTGCAAACATTACATTTTTCCAAATTTCCATCGCAATTTTGACAACCAGACAAACACGGTTTGCAAATTGATTCAGAGAGACCATAGTTGTTTTCACACCTTGCGCATTCCTTTAATTTAGTGCATTCCATACAAAAACTAACCTCACAACTTTGACATTTATTTGAGTCATCCAGATAATAACCAGATGAACAAGTTAGGCATTGCGATTCGTTTAAACATTTTTTACAATTGGATGTACATTACACACAAAGATTACCATAGTAACCATCAATGCATTCTTTACAGATGAGTTGTCTGCTATTATCAACATCGCAAGTGATACAATTTTTGATGTTTTCTGTGCAGTTTTTGCAGACACTCATTTACAAGGAGGTGTCTAAGACTAGATTAAACCCAAAATTGCAGTCTTTGCATTGACCTTATATATTATCAATGGTGTAACAAGAATGTGTATTTAAAACACAAGTATAACTATTGGAATTTTGAAAGAGTAGATATCCAACACTACATTAAGTAGGATGAGTAAGTGATTCGCATCTCCTGAAGTTGTTGCTGCCATTATTACAAGGCTAGCAAGATTTTGAATCCTGTGTTAAATAATATCCATTGTTGCAATCTACACACTAGAAATTCCTACTTCTTTCATTAGTAGAACATTTCATACAATTTGGAATTTACTATTGACAATTCTCGCAATAGGAATCATCAGCAGCTAATAAATAACCTGTTAGACAGGTATAACAAATCTGTGGAAGTTGACTAGGGTTTTGACATGTGAAACAGCCAACTGGACATTTCAGACATATGTCGTTTTCTTGATCAAAATAATAAGTATCAAGACAATCTAAACAAATCAATTACTTTGAATCTAAAACACATGATTTGCATCCCTCCCGATCTTCTTCAGGATTACAAGTCAAACAACTCACACTTTATTCATTAATGGCCAAGTAATAACCATCATCACAAACAGTGCAATAATACTTTGAATCACAAGCTGAGCATCCTTCTGGACATGCTTAACAGCTCTCTTAGAGAAAGTACTTATCTATACATTTTTGACATCTGCCATGAATTGAAATTTGGGTGCATGCATCAACTTTGAGACATACTCCATTTATCATAATATAGCCATTTAGACAGAGTGTGCAGATGTATTACGTCAACTCATCCGATTTACAGCATTTGATGCATCCCTTGGGACAAGGAGTACAAGTTTATGCAGTTGAATCATAGTAGTATTAATTCAAACATGTATCACAACCTTGCGACTTTTAGCATTTACAAGAGGGCTGTTTACATTAAATACATTATTGTCCATTCCAAAAATAACCAGTGAGATAAGTGGCACAACTCTGTGAAATCCTGATGCTTTGATCTTCCTTAGACAATACAATGGTAATTAATAAAAATAACATTAATTAATAATCGAATCGTCTATTTAATCTTTAAAAGCAAATGAAATTTGAATTGTGAATGCACCTCTATTTGTGAATAACATAATAATATCCTTGGATTAATAGAGACACTCGTATAATCAAAATATTAAATATAATTTATGTAAGGATTAATTGATATTGAACCTAAATAATATTTAGACTTCGTTGCCGAGGAAGGTAAATTAGGTTAAACCACCCTCAATGTTTTCAACTTGACTTCTAATTAATTATCATTCAAAGTAAACATACTCACCTATGATCAGATCAAAACTGCTAACCCAATGCAATTCTAAGTGAAACCAAGTATCGGCCTCATACAGCCTAACAATCAAGTCTCCATTGTAATCACGACAGCCCAACCTCTCAAGGCGGATGGCAATTTGATTTCTAAATTTCAAATAAACGCGTGCACACTTCTATAAGAAGAATAGGGTATACCAATTTCTATAAGAAAGATCTTGCTAATTTTTGGAGATCTCTAGATGCATCACTGATACAGTAAGTGCAAGTGAGGAGTCGAATTAAGCCTGCGGAAGTCCAACAAGAAAATATTCCATAACAATTGCAATAAAGTGTGGCATCAGAAAATAATGATGTGATGAATCTATTGTACTAATCAATAGTTGATCCACAATCAAGGCAAAAAGATGAGGAGATATAGAGATATCAAGAGCAGATAGATCAAATGGTATGTACTATTCCCATTACCTTTAGACCAAGGAACTTTCCGATTATTAATTGATACTAAAGAGTGTGAAGTAGCAATAAGCTGCTGTTAAACATCTTGGTATTTATTATGTCATATTCTCGGAATAGGCAACAAATTCGATTTGAAATAAGTGTTGATAACGGGTGTAATATCGATGGTTTTGGGATTCATATTCGGAAATTGATTAATTAAATTTATCAATTAAATGGGAACAATTACTATAGGGAATTGTTAATGTCAATGTTACATCAATTATGTGTCTTGCGATTGCTCTTGTGACCAAAATGAAATCCGTACTATCAGAAGCAATAGATTCACAGAACAATCATCCAGGAATCGTTCCAAGAAAAGATCTCCAGGAGAATCAACAGATCGACAATCTAAGTTTTCATCCACCCAGAAACCAACCAGTAGAAGCAAATCATCCAACTCTGACAAATCCATATATCTGTTATCAGATTATTGCAATATCACAACTGAATCACAAAAACAAAGAAGGAAGTCCAAACCCCATAAATCCTTCATCAAGTCCAGATCGTTATACATTTTTGAAGTTGATTCCAATAAGAACCTCTCCAATAATGTAGAATAGAGTTCGGCTCCTCTTTCCTTGTCCGATATCGGAACTGTTAACAGACCCAAAATGCAGAGCATGGGTACAGAACCTCCTAAAAAATCAACAGAGCAGAAAAAATACGTCAAGTGGAATCTTCCGCAACACTATCTCAGAGAAAATAAACAAAATTAGTAGGAATTTTATTCGTGATTATATCAAACAAATAATCTCAATGCTGGTTACTTCTATAACAACTTCTAAGTCTTATCTTAATCCTAGGATAAAAACACCTTAGGGTTCTCTCGAAGCTATAGTTTACTGTTTGCTGGATTCGTGGAAGTCACGATTCTATCACTAATCGGAGGGAGTTTTAAGGGCTTGTTCATATAGTCATAGGGTTGAGCCTTTATCTCTTGCTATTACACAGGCGATATTTGAACTGAATAGGATTTATTTCTTTAAGGTATTGGAGAGTAGGTCTCTTATTCCTCATAACTCTATTCCATTTGGGATTAGTATAATGCTTTGTTTTTTTGTGCTCTCTGCTCCTCTCTCTATATTCTCAGCTTTTAAGCCACTTCCTGATTGCGGACTGCCTTACTCTGCAAAGAACCAGGAACCGCTCCATCAATGTCATTTGTACAGAGTAACCTATCAACCTCAATTTATCCTCATCACAAACAATTATCATACTTGGGTTGATCGTAATAATTCTCCAATGCTCTATATTATTTGATCTCTCCTTCTGGGATTACGAAGTGTTTCTTATTCGATTTTTCGAAGTACTCTTCTCCTTGAGGAATACAAATGTTGCAGAAATGATGGAAATCATGTTAGTACCTCCTTCTCCCAAATTTGTAATCCTGCCTTGGAACTTGTTGTCTTTCATGACTTTATATTCATTACTAAACTCTGATTTGTTCTTCGTATCTGAATTGATTCGGCAACAACCTATTCATATACGCATTTCTGGATTTTGGTTGCGCCCCTAAAATATCAACTGTCAAAAGTGATCGATCATATTACATTTTATTATATAATTATTCAACTGTAGTAATAATTTAATTATTGTTTTTACACATTAATCAATTTTCAGGTACTATTACATTGATTCCTACAGATAAAGACGACTTCAGCCCTTTGCTATCATTCCTTTGATTTGAAGGTATAAGAAATGCATTCTGCCTCATTAATTGTTTTTTCTTGTAGGCTTTGAATAAGGCTCTTGCTTTGTTCTGTCCAATTGATTAAGGAATTTCATTTTGTTCCTTCTTTTCGTAGTACTTTTCAAAGTATACGTTCGGAAAGGAAACATACCTCATAAGGCTGTCCCTCAAGACCATTTTTCTTTCCTCTTAACTCAAATGTATTAATTTATCATTTTTTGGCGTTTCTTATTTTGACATTATTCTAATTCTTTATTACTCTAAATATAAATCTGTTTTCTTAATTACATGCGATAAATTATTATGCACTTAATATAATTAATATTCCTTTTATATCTCAAATGGCTTTGATAAAACTAGTTCTGAGAATTAAATTAAATCGCATTTCATTCTGAGAAAATACAGATTTTCATACTCAACTTTATTTAGATAATCCTTCAAAGAATTAGTCTTAAAATAATTATCTACAATAAATTTAATGTTTTTATGAAACATATGGTCTGATTCTCTATTATTTTATCTAGAGAATGCTTTTGAATAATTTTGCATTTTCATAACCTTCCTAATTATTTTTTAGAATTTAATCTTAATCACTGTGTTTTTTATTCTAATACTTTACCTAGGATAATTTTTCCGCTATACCTTACTCTAAGGATCTAAATTAAAATATAAATTTACGAAAAATAGAATGATCAAAGGATTTAGCAGGCGAAAAAGTGACTGGATTTTGAATAATTTAATCTACATAACAAACAGATCCACGATCACGATCATTAGTAGTTATCGAATTCTTAGACTATTATACTTATTACTGTGGTGGTTTGATTTCTGAATCTTCCACATATTAAATGCCATAAAATTACACAATTGGCAAGTCTTCTTGATTCTTCATCATAGATGCAATTTCCTGTAGAAACCATTAATCAAATATGGCATTAAATTGATTTCTTATACGACTTCGATTTCTCAAACCTGGAACTCGTGTTTGTTCTGATTAAAATTAATACGATTTGATGACTCTTTCTTTATCAATTACGAAATGAACAATAGGACAATTTTAAATATCATGACCCATGCAATTGCAAGATTTACATTGGGCTTTTGAATCTCTTTGGTGTAGAAGTATTTCATCTTTCATTTAACAAAAGGATTCGTAATCTTGTGGATTATCCTTTAATGTATTAAGAAAATCAGTTCTTGTTAGAACTAGTAGTTTAACAAATGACAAAGATTGCAATTGTAATTAGGGCTATTAACCAGTAAGCATCTCTTCCAATCCGATGAATTACCCTTGAGAATAAGTTATACTTTCAGAGCGATCCGTAATATTAGCACAAATATTTAATGTTCCTTAATCAATAAAACATAAGCAAGGTTCATTATACTCTGGTAATTCACAGGTAATGGTCTATTCTGGAGTTATGAGTACTGTTTTGAACAATTTGATTAATTTTTATTTGGTATCAACAGAAAAGGTTTGTTAAAATAAATCGCACTTCTCAATGATTGAGAAATTAGCCTCGTGTATCAATTTATTCTTTAGATTCTCCGATAAGGAAGTAATTAATTTTTCCTCCTCTTCATTTTCTTATTGCAATTGTTGACTCCAATATATTTTAATGTATTCCCTTATTCTAAGTATACTATTTTATTTAATTACTAATATTGCAATTCAAAGCTGATTTTCTTTCTATTCATGAATTTATTAATGATCCGAATCTTTTCAGTCGTATTTTCAGTTGACAAACTAATCGAATTTAATATCTCTCCCACTGTATTAACACTGAACGACAATTACACACAGGTAGTGAACATAAAAATGATTGTACAAATCTTCTCCAAGGCATCTAAAATACTTTTGTTTATTACTTAAAGGCACTATGTCTCCGTATCCCACACTAATCATTGTTACTGTCGAAAAATAGAAAGCCTCTAAATATTGTGTTTCATAAGGGGCTTCCGATAGATGACGATTGTCCAACCAATTAACCATTCCTATTTCATTGGCATACGAACCTATATAATACCACAGACAACTAAAAATATGTAGAAAATAAAGAATTGTGAAAATTAATTTGGCTAGATTGACAATTGATGATTGAGTTTTGCTTAAATGAATGGATTCCTCCATATTCCGAACTACATTAGCAAAGTAATGATATTAAGTGATGAAGAGTATTAGTGAAAGGTTGAGCCAGCGATTTCGAATGAAGTAGTCATTAAAAAAGGCACACAATAAAACTATTAATGAAATACCATCGATTAATAAGCCTTATTTTAAATAATTATTGAAAATTAATGATCTATCTATGATAGGTTATCCGTATTCATAGTAGACTGTGTTCATTTTCATTAGGTAATCGATAATGAGAAATAAATAAAATGGAACAGTTAACCAAATAGATTAGAAATACATAATCGAATTATTGAAAGCCAATTCTAATGGAATCATTATAAAAAAGTAAATTAATACTATACACAAGCAGAGATCCCAAATAATTTTGGATACTGATTGAGGATAAATTATAGGTAGCATTTTCAATAGACCAGTCAAAGGATTATAGCATGAGATTGATTTTTAATGACTCTTTCTACTTCGATCCTTCT
Organism: Paramecium tetraurelia; assembly: GCF_000165425.1. NCBI lineage: Eukaryota > Ciliophora > Oligohymenophorea > Peniculida > Parameciidae > Paramecium > Paramecium tetraurelia. The sequence continues at coordinate 253,009 of NW_001799599.1, read as the reverse complement.
TTTTAATCTACCCCAATTTCTCTAATTCCCCACTTGCCTTATCTCCAACAATTTAAAAATGGATGCTTTTAAAGAATAATTTATGTCTTCTACTTACTGATAGTTTGGTGAGGAATCTTTTTACGAAATAATAAACTCTAATTGTAAATTTTCTATTTTCTATTTTCTTAACTTCTGATTCCTTGGTTTACATCTCTTGATGAGGTAAGAACTCATGAAACTCTTGAATTTAAGTCAAAATGTTTTAACTCAAACTTTCAGGCAGACTATGTCTCTGAGGTTGAGAATCACAAAAATCATGTTTAATTTCCACAAATTCTACACTTTCCTCCAAATTCGGTTCCTTATAGTCATCCATATTTTCCTCGGTGGATAATATTAATTGAGGTCTTTCCTGCATTATATTATGTTTGTAAAATTATATATAAAATTTATATTTTTTAACGAATGCAAAAAAGAGACAAATCTCCAATCATCCATGTTAACCTTATGAAGGAAAACATTCATAGCAAACCAAATTCCCTTAATAAAAGTGGCATTTCTAGCAAGGCTAATCTCAACTTGGTCAAAGTACTGGCTACTAGAAGATCTGATATGAACTCACTTTGGGAACCTCCTGAAGATTCTAAATAACACTCAAATAGATTCGATAATTATTTTCAGAGACATTCCACTAAGAGATCTAATGCTTAAACATCTAGAGAAAGGGAAAGAGATTTTTCAGATTCGCCTAAATAATCTCCTTCACATTATTAATGTGCTAAGCATTTCAACAAAGCATAATAAAGAAAGAGAACTGCATAGTTCATTTGTTGTTTCCCTAAATGTGATACTCACTTATTATGTAAAGAATGTAAATATAAAATATTCCAATGTAAACATGATTAAATTGTTAAATTGGCTGAATTTATTGAATAACCAATCTTAATATTTCTAAAAGCAGATAATTCAAAAAATGAACTCATTGGAAACCTAATACTATAATAAATGCAATTATTCCATGTAATGAAATATTCTTTTATTTAGAAAGTCAAATATCAAGCAGAATAATCTAAGTAATAGTTATCGGAATTCTTAGAGAATATATAGGATCAGCTTAAAATGAAATGCCAAGTTATATAGGCTGAATTCAATGAGAAAGTTGATGTAATTTATAATTTAATTATCTCGAAGTTTCAATTAAAATAAATCAGAAGCGACATTGATTAACTAGTTTAAACCAGTTTAGTCTACAAAGATGATTTCGAAAACAGACTGAATGAAAAAGATGATTTTATAGAATCAGTAAAACTATTCAAATAATAAAGTGAAGATCCCTATGATTAGGTAATGAATTAAGTAAATCAATTACAACAAAATCTAAATAAAATTCCTTAATTGAATTCCACTGTTTTAGAATTGAAAACCGATATCACAATCAAAGAGTTTAGTTATAATAAATTGATAACTTGATTGACTTATATAAATATAAACATAATTAATCAAAATTTTATATCTTCCTCATTATATGCTTCCTCCTCTATATCTTCATAAGCCTTTTATCTGAGTTCTTATTTATGCTATAAATTATATAACATTAATTATTTACTTTAATATAAGCTTAATTGAAATCATCTTCAATTTAGGCAGGCTATTCTTCATCCTAGTTATGTTCAACAATCTGTTTTTCAGCGAGAGTTCCTTAAATTATAGTAACATCATTCTATTATTCTTCATAAATAGTATGTTATTGTTTTCTATAATCTTTATCTTGCTTTGGTTTCTGAGTCAACTTATTAAATTGTATCTTTGAACAGATAGCCTCTAATTTATTAATTGATTTTGTTCGCTCTTCCAAAAGATAATACAATTTAGAGAAATCTCCAACTCCTCTCTTCACTATTGCTTTAATCCAATCCAAATACTTCTTTGTTTATTCAGGATAACTTATCAATTTATCTACAATGAAATGCTACAACTCTTGTAATTGTTCAAGCTGCAAACTATTCACAGATTCGGAAATACCACTTTGAAGAGTTCTCTCTAAAGCATATTCTAAATAAGCCTTATCCTTTGCAATTAATGATTATTTAAGCACATTAATCAAATTTTATTCACTTGTAACCTTTTTTGGCTCATTTTTATCTTCCATCACGATAGAGGCTTGATTATTAAAGTAAGCAAAATCATAAAAAGCAATTGGAATAGGATTTTATTGTTACTTATTTTGCTATTATTCCAGTTATTTTGATTATTGCAATTCATTGAATCTTAATAATTATTCTTATTAGTATAAGGATTTGAACTTTTAGCACTCAATATTGTTTATCTATTTTAATTTAGGATTGCTTATATTATCATATACAATTAATAATCTTTCTCCTTATAAAACAGATTATAAATTATTTATTTTCACTTCATATTATTTATTCAATTCTTTTTCAAAAACATACCCTGATATGCTATCTTGATTCCAAAAAAGAACTGTTGTTTTCTTAGCCATATAAAATAGTTCATAATTTTCATAGATTCCAATTTCAATAGTTAATATTGCTTCTGAACTCTCTCCTAATTTGAATATCTTCAGCAAACCTTCCTTGCCTAGGACAGAGAAATAGTCCCTTGATAAGTTATTTGTCTTGACTATCAAAGGTCCCTATTGATTGATTTTATACTTCGTTTCTATCACCTATATTATAACAATCTTTTACATCATTTTCTAAGTTGATTAATGCAATCTTTTAGCCGAACTGAACCAAGACATGAGAACTCAAAAGAAACAAGGCACCCTCCTTAATATGATTTGACAATTATCTAGAGTATAAGCATTAAAAAGTTTTGATATTGGTTTGTTTTAGTAAACCATCTGAACCCAAAGATAATAGCATTCCGTCTTTAACTATTCCATTTAAAAATTAACTAGAGTGCACTTAAAATGATTCATTCTTGTAATAAAATTTTCCTTATTTGTCTCCCACAAGTAATTCATTTTCAAAGTAATCAATAAATGAAATTTCAGCATCTCTGAAGTTGATTTGCTTCTGTTTAAAATTCTCCAAATCAATTATATTGATCAATGTTCTAAAACTTTAAATTAGTAAGAATTTCTAGCAAGATGACAGTTTAATGATTTCTTTTTCAATTTCCATTAATTAATTTATGATAAAATAAAATAATCAACTTTTTAATGCAAAACCTTTATCCTTCATGCATTAAGTGTGCTAGGCTATCTCATTGATGCAGTTGTTTTCGCCATTTTTAAAGATGCATCGATCCCTTTGAACTCTAGTCTAATCACAGATAGAAGGTTGTTTTGAGTTTGATGAGCCCATATTATTTTTATTATTTATATTAATTATTTAATTTATGTATACACTTTAAATAACGGATTGTAGATTTATTGATGATGTGGATCAAATAAGCAAATTTGACGATGCTCGAAATTATTGTTTGAAAAGAAGAAGTGAAGTTGATACCGTTAGTACGAATCTAAATATTCAAATCAAAAATTATATTGATGGAGAAGTATTCATCTTGCTTTAACTTAGGATTAATATTTGAGAGAGGTCTAGGTAAAGGGAGAATAATTGAATTCATCCGTTATGGAAGGGATAAAAATATTGGAAGTAAAAATTTGAGTTATGTTTAGCAATTAAAAGTGCCAACCCACATAGATTTAGAATTGAATTCAGCTTAGAAAGAATTTAAAAACATAGAATTAAAATTGAAATAAACTGAGGAATAAAAGAAATGGGCTGAGCAAGAGACTATAAAATAAAAAGCAAAATTAATCAAATTAATTGAAGAAATTTAGCTTTCAATATTAAGTAATATTAGTGATATCAAAAGATAAACTCGATGTTCCTGAACCAGATAATAAGACTGGGGTCATTTTTAATTGGGTGATAGGATGCTTATTAAAGAAGAAAAAAGGACCAATATAACTTGCAGAAGAACTTAAGTTAAAAGTTGAAAAAATTCAATTATAGCCTGAATCAATTATAAATTAGCCAGCCCCACCTTAGAGTACAGGAATATTTGCTTGCGGGGGTAGAAAACCTCTTTCGGGTTCAAGACCAATAAAGAGAGTGGCCTTATCAGAAGAGGAATCAAAGATGTATGAAAATTTATTTGCTTGGAAAGCGATTAAACAGCACATCTTCCATTAAGATTTCAAATTTTAAGAGAAAGTGCAGTAATTCACCTAAGAATATGATAAATTAGAATCTTTTTAAATTATGTTGGTAGATGAATTGGTCTCGGAGAAAAAGGAAGTAATAAAAGGAATATACGATATTGATATCAAAGATCAAGCAAGAATTATTATTGAGATAAATGAGATAGTTTTATTTTTATTGAAGGAGAACTAGAATCTGAAAGAATAATAAGAGAAAGAGAAAGAATTTGAATAATTGGATTAAGGAATCAGATAGAAGGAAGTCGAGATAGAAATCATGTAGAAAGAAAAATCGTATCTTGCTGCAAAAGAAAAAAGAATATCTAGTTTGAAAAGTACAATGTCATTGCTTTTTACTACAAGTTAAAAAGTTGCAGATTTCTGTAAAGAAAAAATGGTCTCAAATGATTAAATTATTGCTTAAATTGAAGTAATAAAATCTCAAGGATTATCAAAAGAATTGAAAGTGTTTTAGGATGTTGAGGATATATATAGAAGAAAAAGATAATAGTATGAAGAATAAGTGCTGAGTCAGTAGTAGAAGGAAGAGGAAAGAAGAGCGCAGGAAGAAGCTGAAAGAAAAGAAAAGGAAGAAGAAGATCACAAACAAAAAGCGAATCCAGATTCAAATGATTTAGATAGGTCAAATTAATAAAATCAAGAAGTAACATCATTTATATTTTAAGGAAGATGACATTTAAGCGCAAAAAGATGAAGTTGAGGATTCTGATTATGTAGACTCTGATGAGAGTGATCAAGATGGAGAAAAGTAAGATTGGATTGTAATTAAAATACCATAATATTTAGGTCCTTGCTGATGATCCTTAAACTAAGCACATTTAAAAGACTTTGTTTCCTGATAAAGTAAAAACAGCAGAAAATAAAAATCTTGTTAAATAAAAAAATTAAGGGGAATCTTTAAAAACCTTAATGTAAAAAAGAAAGAAGAATTGAATATTTATATAAACAAAAATTTACATTTCAAGAATATAAAAGTGACGTAATAATGGAATTTTTTAATTACATTATTAATTATTTATGAAGAGATATACTAATAAAGAAGATTCAGCAGAGGATTTAACTACTTACTGGGGTAGACTCAAGCATTTTCAAAATATTATTAGTCCTGCGTAATGACTTAGTTTTATCATAGCAATATTTTTTATTCTCCTGAACAATTGAGTGAATATGGAAGGATTTTAGAAAACGTTGACAAAGATCCTTCAATCAGGACTAAATACACAGATCAATAACTATGGAAAATGAGATATGTTTTGGATTCAAACATTCACCCTTAATTGAAGGAACCTGTAAACATTCTCTTCAGAACTTCAACATTTGTTCCTGTAAATGTTCCTTTAGCATTTGGATTAGCTGTATTACCACCAACAGTAATTCTTATTTTCATTCATAGCCTATCAATCAATTACTTGCTCAATCCGCTAATCAAACTTATAACTTTATGTTTAATTATTGTAATAGAAATGCATCTAATGTGTTTTCTAATGAAATGTTAGCATGTAAAATCTAATTGTATCATTAGTCTCCTATGGTGGAGCAGTATCATCAGCAGTAGTTGGAAGTTTGGGAACATCATGGCTCTTCAAGAAATTAAATGCACCTGCACTTCTCATTAGAGTAATTATATCTCTCATTTCATTTAAAGGCCTGTCCCTTATTTGGTGTGCTGATTGCAAACACATTCAATCTTTTTTTTGCAAGATATCCTGATTTTTAAAAGGGAATTCAAGTTTTTGATGATGAAACCTAAGAACCATTACCAGGATTATCTAAAGAGGCTGGTAAATAACATCAATTACTAATTTTTAAGCAAAAATTGCATTCTTTAAAACACTTGTTACTAGATATATATTGCCATTGCCCATGTTTATTCCACCCATTGTCATTTATTATATGAAATAAGCAAAATGTTATCCTCAAGGGAGAGCAATAGGTTTAGCACTCGACTTAAGTATTTTCATTATAGCAACTAGGTTTGTCCGGATTTTTCTTATATTGTGGTCTTTCTGTTGGAATAGGAATATTCCCATAATATTTAAAGGTTAATCCAAGTGATCTAGAATCATAATATTAAAATTTAACAAATAGCAAAGGAAATAAGATTAAAACTATCGTTTTTAATAAAGGATTGTGAAAATTGTATAAATTTAGATAAGAAATTCAATATTAAAATTTTCTAATAAAATAAATAGAATACCTAAAGTTCTGATTAATTGTCCTCTCAATATAAGGTTTGTGTATTTTACCTTTTATTAAAGAAATTCATCTATTTCAAAAATCTTTGAATAAATTGAGAGTATATTTCTACTCTTAATTAATGTATTTTTATCTTAATTGAATTATCATTTCAACTAACATAATTGATAAGATAATTATGAAGATATAAAAATAAAGAATATATATTTTGATATGCTTAAATTAAATAAAATAATTAAACAGATTTAGAACAATAAAAATATGAAATTTTCAAAATCTTTAGAATGATTTATCCTAGAACTACTAAGTTTTGATACTTAATAATGTTTAAGAAACTAACATCTTTTTGTCTCTGATATCTTTCCTAATCTTTTGACTAACTTTCATTTCTTCCTGAGTCTAAAATTCCTAAAAAGCCTCCCTATATTCTGGATATAACCTTAATATAAAATCATAAGCTTCTTAGTCCTAAATATCAACTGTGTATAAGGCTGAAGACAATAAAGTTTCAAAACAGTTTTTCATCTAAATTAGAGTTATTTTAATATCTTCCTAAATTTCAATCAAAGATTTTTATAGATTAGCAAGAATTTGGTTAAACTTTTCATGTTGAGATTTAGCATTTTCATTTTCTTTTTAAAGAGATTGATTTATTCTTTTTATTTATTCTGTTGTAAAACTCCATCTATATTTTTCATTGATATGTTTATCTAATAAACAATTACAAGATTAACAGATAATTTCATTTTTTTTTTTGATCATTTAAATGCAATTTGATAAGTGCTCATTTTTAACGGCACAAATTTCACAACATGTTTTATTGCATTTTAAACAATTTGTAAAGAACATTCCTTCTTAAGGGTGAAATTCTCGCTTACATTCTGTTATGTATTCATAAAATTCAAAGTTTGATGACTCTTCAATTCTACTTTAATATATTTAAATTTTCCTAATATTATCATTTATTCTATTTTTATTTGTTATCAAATTCTTTAATTTCAAATGAATTTAATCTCTTTCTTGCTTCAATATCTTTCTTTAGGCAATAACTTCAACACTATTTTATAGATCAAATCCCATGCTATTTTTAACTCTTTATGTTATGGATAAATAATTTTCTACATTTTTTTTAATTTGAATTTTTTCAATAAATCCTAGTTTTTTCACTAGAAAAACAGAATTTTGAAATTAATAATATTATTAGTAGGTACTCTCCTATTATTAATTGAGTTAAACTTAAGTTTTAAAAGTTAGGTCATCAAGTTATTTAGATTATTAATGCTCTTACTGTTAATTTTCATGAATAAATTACAATTATTGCTCAGTTAATGAATAGAAAATAGAGTTGGGACTCTCAAAATTTAAAGTATTAGCTGCTGTGAAATCTGAAAATGAAAGACAATGTTGTGCATATCTACTCATTTATTTTCCAAACAATTTTAAAATACTCAACATAGAAGTTTACAAAAGTGTTAGCTTATTATCAATAATTTCATATTGAGTTGATGATTATGAAATTATTAATACAGAATGAAGATTTTAATTATTTTCAAAGAGATTCTACTCAAGGAATTTTCCAATATCATCTACTATCTTTTGATCTTTTTCTAAGCCTTCAGTATCACCTAGGCCTGGTGTATCAATTAAATTGAATATATAGTCCTCAAATATAATTTAATAGGATTGAACATTTTAAGTGTGAGATTTTACATCTTTGCTATTAGGCTTATCAATATAAAATCTTGAATGAAAATTTTCATAACTCTTATGGGTGTTGAATCCTTTTAGATAAGTAATAAAACTATTGATAAAAGTAGTTTTCCCTTATCCAGTTATTCCAACAATTAATATATTTCTTATATGATAGTCCTTGTCCTCAATTCTTACCATGTCATTTTAGATTTTGTTAGTCTTTAAATACTCTGAAATATAATCCTAAGTGATCAGTTTTTATTCTTCAAACTTTGCCTCATATTCTTTTTATTTCTTCAAAAAATAATTAGTGAGTATTAAATGTTCAGCTTCATTACAACGTCTTCCAACCTTGCTTTCTTTGTCTAACCCATAGGCAGAGATAAGATCTTCCATTGAAGTTATTTTAAATTATTTCAAACAAGATTACCATCTATCCCTTCTCTTTTTATCATTTATAAAATTCAAAAATTCTGCTTCTAACTCTTAAATTCCACTCAAATTAACTGTTAACATTTAGTTTGTGACATAAATGTCTTCGCTTACGTTTTATTGCCCTTGCTAGTTTCCCATTTTAATAGTTTATGTTATTAATAATTAATACGTATTTACTATTAAATAAGAAATTATCTATAACTAGAGAGAGACTGAAAATATCATACACAAGAAAGCAAAGGTTTATCAATTTGATACGATAATTTCAAAGAATTTGATGGAATATTTGGATTAGAGAACAAAATCAGGAAAAGAATTGAAGATTCCTATTTAAAGTAACTGAATTGATCATTTCATAGATAATAATCAAATAAACCTTTATTCATTTAATTAAAATATCTTGATAAGATAAAAACTTATTTTGCAGAATAAATTTTCAATTTCACAAATAAAGGTTTCAATTAACTGAGAGTATTAGGATATATTTTACTTAATAATTACTTTTATAAATATGTCAAAGAGTATTAATTCAATTTTCAATAACTGTGTCCTTAATTTAGATATCTTTATAAATTTTGATACAAAGGGGAAAATTAAAATTTGTTCAATTTGCTTTCAAGTTTTTTAAGTATATTTAAAAGAGAATTGATTATTCTAGAATATATTAAAAGAGATTTCTGGATTTAAACTTGAAATTCAAAACTCCTGCCTTATTATAATTTCTGTAAGGGAGGATAGAATAATTGGGTTTAGTAAAAATATGGTAATGAGTTGATTATAATGTATTCCTCTTCCTTATAAATGTGTATTACATTTAAGTAAATAATATAACAAGTCATATTTACTGAAATTTTAATATATTTTAAGCTATCATTAATAACTATTATTCTTAAGTATTTAAAATGAAATATATCTTAATGATTGTCCTATTGATTTCCACAATCACAACAAGATCAATCCACAAGAATGTAGATGATCAAATGACTAGCTGCATAGCAAAACTTTGCAGAAATTAAACAGGAGCTTGTGCAAGAATAAAGGGATGTGCCGATAACCTTAAGAGTTGCTCAAATGAACTTGAAAAAGATGAAGATATTGAGAAAGTCAATAAAAAATTTTAATATTTAGTTTGACTTATGCTTAGATAAAGTACCATAATCTTATTCATTGATGGATTGCATATCATCAAACTGCATCAATATTGAAAGTAATACGGTTGAATAGCATTAAAGAAGTTGAATTGATCATTTCATCACATTCCAATCCTCAAACATATAGATTATATTATTATACAAAATGCTTTCTTCTTTTTTTAAGTAATCCAAGGACTAAATAATAATTTTAATGCTACAGATAAAAAAGAGTAAATAGATTTTGCATGAGTGTAATTGTGAGGTGAGGAGATGTTGGTGTGAGGTAAAGGATAATACGGAGAATAAATAAATATAAATGAAATGAAAATTATATGATAAAATCCAAGATTTAGTGTGCAATAATTTTTATATTTTAATGGACACCAATACAATTCAAAGTGTTTACATCCCTGATCCTGAAGAAAGTATCTTTTATCAATCTATCTTTAGAAATTGTGTACAAGAATGTTCGCAAGCCTAATTTACCTGCTACGGCTGATATTGCATACTGTGAAATTAGAATTGCAGAGCTAATGGCTGAAGTCGAAGCTTAAAAGGAGCATTCTTTCAAAATCCAGTAATAATTGGATCTCTATGTTACATACGAATAATCAGTATATATCCATTTTTGATTTAAGCTCATATAATATGAATCCAAGAACACTATATTGTCTGAGGAAAACAAACAATTAAGTTGCTTGCTGTAAGTGAAATCCAGGGATTTGGAACAAGCCTAATTAAAAATCTTAGAATTGGAATAATAAATAGATTCACTGAGGGAGGTGGACCAAGAATTACATAGGAATATCTAGCTATTGCTGTTCAAGGATAGAGAGATATAAGAAGTATTAAATAATCCGATTAATATAGTTAAATAACAAATACAACTCATTAGAATAGTTCTTGTAATAAAATAAGAATTGGGAGTTAATTAACCAAGACTTAAAGAATTAAATAATCAATTGGAAACATGATGTTGAACTTTGGAAGGAGAGATTCACAAAATCAGAAAATGAGAGAAAACGACTATTAGAATTACGAGAAGAAGGACTTAAGAAATATGATCTTTTAGAGAATGTAGACACTCAGCCACAATCTCCACAAGTAGAATTGAATGAATAGTAGACAGAAAAGCAAAAGGTTGAGAAGAATCCAGAAAATCACTCTTAATTACTCTAATAAACATAAGTTAATTTATTTGAAAAGGAACATTAAAATACTTTATTAAACAATGAATTAAATGGTTTGAGACAATAACAATAGGAATTTTAAAAACGATTAAGTGAATTGACAAATTAGTTAGGAAAATTGGATGAGAAGGACAAGGAAATAGTCAGATTAAATGGATTGTTATAAGAGAAACCAAAGTTATAAATTGTGAAGGAGGAGAAGATTGTTATAGTTGAAAACAGTGCATTAGATGAAGAGAAAATAAGATTATAAGGATTATTGGATGAATCCAACATTCGTTTGGAGCACTCTTTCAATGAGATTGAACAATTGAATAGTAAAATATAGACGTTGGAGGATGTGAATCAAAAAGTATTAAAATGTCATATTATAATAGTTACAAAGAGATAATAGGCAAATTCAAAGATTATAGGAACAAATAGATTTATTAGTTATTGATAAATAGAACTTGCAGACTTCTAATGGATAAAAGGATAAGGTCTTAAATGAAACACTTGCTCTTTTAAGATAAAAAACACTCGAAATTTAAGAGTTGCAGGCAGTTAGATAAGAATTAACTATAGCAAATGAAAGAGTGCATACATTAATAAAAGATTTAGAATAATGTAGAAGACAATTAGGAGAATTAGAATAATTAACACAATTAGTCAAAAAGTAAGAACATATTTGTTAAGAGAAAGAAAAATTGGTTAAAGAGTAAGCCTTACAAATACAATAATTAAAATAAAATAGAAACGAATTATAGAATGAGTTGAATGATAGCAAGATTAGAATTAATTTATTATCAAAGTATGAGGCAAGAGTGAAATCATAATAAAGCACAATACAATCACTTAGATAAGAACTTTAAGAGACATTGGGTGGATCTGAACAATGGAGAGAAAAATATAACTAGAATTGTTCTGAAATTAGTAGATTATAGAGATTGTTAGATGTTTCATAATAAAGAATTATTAAACTTTAAGAGGAATTGAAAAACTTCAACAATAACTTTGAATTGGGGTAGATTAAGATTGAGGGAGCACCTGTCATTAAGAGAATTGAAAAAGTTGTCATATAAGACAATAAATAGATTGAGAAATTATAAAATTAATTGATATCCTAGGAATTAAACAATGAGTCATTATTAAGAAATAGAAAGTTTGAAATATAAACCACTTAAAGAGAGCTAGATGCCTTAAATTAACTATTATAATAGAAACGATAAGAATCTGAGTTATGGAAAAACAAATATCTAACTTCAGAATAATAAAACACTTAATTGCAAAATATTAATGACAAATACAAATAGTTAGTCTTGAGATGTGAAGGACAAAAAGCAACTATATAATAATTAGAAAACAAGAGTTTAGAACAAGGATAGGAAATTGAATAATAAAGATCCAAGATCTTTTCCTTGACTCTTGAAGTTCATCAAATCGAAGGCTACAAGATTGAAAAGGAATAACAAAAGGAAAAGGCTCTTCAACTATATTAGGAGCTCATTCTTTCATAATCAAGAGTTGCCCGATTAATTGGAGCATTTAATGAATTAAATAGACAAAAGAGCATTAAGTCGGATAATCCATAGGCAAAATTTGTATAATAAAAGTCAGATACTGTGGAAAAGATGAGATAGAAGATTGTTGAACTTGAAATGGAAATAGATGATACTAAGGATGACTAGATTAGTGAATTGGAATAAAGAATACAGATTTTGGAATCTGAATTGAAGAAATAACTGGATATCAATGGGTAGTTAGTTAAGGATCTCTAAAATGTGGATAGAAAGAAACAAGATATTCTTAGTGAATTATAGGCTTTGTAGACAAGTGAGTCAGATACAAATTAATTAAGAATAGCTTTCAATAAGAAGGTTAAGGAATGTGAGTAACTTAAAACAGATTTAGATAAGATTCAAATTGTGATATAGTCTTATGAATAATAGATAGAGAAATCAAGAGAATAAGATGCCAATTAGAAGAACGAATTATAAAGATTGAAGATATTTAATAATAATCTTAACAAACAGATAGCATCTCTTTTATTGCATTTGAATTCTTTAGAATTGACTATCAATACTCAAAGACACAAGCTGGATTCATATCCTGAATTTGAGGAAAGGATAAACGATTAGATCGGTAAGATTAATTCCTTGGAGAAAGATAATAATGAATTAAAGTTATAGAACGATATTCTTAATGCTTAAATTAGTTAATTAGAATAAAATATTATCAAATTGTAACCATTAGAATAATAAGTGACACTTCTCAGAGAAATAATAAATAATGATAATAGAGAGATCAGCTTATGGTAGACAAGATTTTAAGATCTGGAAAATGAACGTTCTTAATAAAATGAAGATTATAGAAAGAAGATAGATTAATTCAAAATCGAATTAAAAGATTAATAAAATTTGGAGATGATTATTAAACAATAATAAAATGATATTGAGGATCTTACTCAAAATAATTAAAAGTTGGTTGCAAACATAAGGGAATTACAAACACAATAGGATAAATTATTAAGAGATTTAGATAATAAGGATATTGATATAAAGAGATTACAATAAATTGAATAGGAATTCAGAAAGTTATAGGAACTATTCTATTAAGAAATCGAAAAATACTAGGATTTAAGTGATAAGCATTAGTAGTTATAGAATCAGTATGATTAGACAAGGAGAGAATAAGAGAAATTGGAGAATAAATGTGCTATGATGTCTAGTGAAATTGAAAGATTGAAGGTCATGCTTAAGAATAAAAATTAAGAATTAGAATTGAACAAATAACAAATTCATTAAAATGAACAATTGATTGATTAATTACAACCATTAACAGTCGAAAATAAACGATTGTTTGAATAAATTTAAAAGTAGATTCAATAAATTGATGAGTTGAAATAACAAATAATCTAGTTATAAAGATAATTGGAAGATAAGAAGAAACAATTGAATTAAGAATAAATTAATTAAGAATAATAATAAGAAGAAATTAATAGATTATTGAATGTTTTAAGAAGTAAAGAGGATGATATCCATTAATATAGATAAGTCACAAAGTAATATGAGATTCAATTGAAGGATAACAAGAAGGAGGATGATCAATGGAATGATTTGTAAAATGAATTGAATAAATTGACCTAACATGTGAATTATTTGAATGAGGTTATTGGTTAGAAAAATATAGAATTGGAGAACATGCAAAAACAGAACACTCAATATTAATTATAATTATTAGAGAATGAGAAGTTAGATTACAAGATATTAGAGAAGACAGTTGAAGCAAGAGAAAAAGAAGTTGAAGATTGGAGAAGAAGATTCCAAAAACTAACCTAAGACTAAGAAAAATTGTATAATGAAAAATTAGAATCAAACAATAAATTAGCAGGTTAAGAGTTGGAAATAGAAAGATGGAAAAGAAAGGTGACATCAAATGAAAGTGAATTGAACTTACTTAGAAATATTATAAGTTAATTAAATGTTGAAATAGAACGTTTAAGTAAGAGCAGCGAAGATCTATTGCAAGTAATTATTATACTATTTCTAGGATAATGAAGGATGGAGAGAAAAGTATTCAAAACTTTAGCAATAAATCCCATCTATGTTAGAGTTGATACCACCAATTACTCCTGGAAACAGTTTTAGAATATCCGAGAAGCCATAATAATGAGTATGATGAGTTATTTTAATAAATACGTATAAGAAATGTTTTGTTACTTTTTTTGAATTCATAAAAATTGATAAGCAAATCTTATAGACGTATATAAGAGTTCTTTAATGTTATTAATATATATTTAACTATGATAAAGAAATAACTCTTTTGAATACATTATCGTGAACATTTATTAATTAAAGATGTTTATTGAGTTATGGGAAATAACTACTAAAATAATTATAAATTATTAAAGATGCTGCAATTATTTGAGTTCTTCACATTTCATAAGAAATTTAATTATATAAACTTCATAATTAATTTATGAAATCGCTTAATTCGTATTTTGGACGATTTTTTTAAACCAAATATTTCAAAACAATTGAGTTAGCAAAGAATAATCTAAACCTTAATATTTTAGATATATAATTTATTATTTTTTCAGTCAAGGTAGAAGAAAAGAGATACTAAAGAAAATATTAAAATAAGAGTCTTATAAGTTCTGAAGATTTTCCAGATTTATATCCTAATCAATCATGAATTTCAATATTATACCAATGTGTATATTAAATTTGCATATCTGTCATTAAGTAATTGAGGTTTTCACTAAATTTTGGATATTCATAACTTTATAACTGTGATGATATTCATATGGTATTAAAGATATAATGAATAGCATAAAATATGTTTGTTTATAATTTGATATATATAATATAAAATGGATTATGATAACATGGACTTTACGAATTATTCAAATGAATAGATTGGAGAAATGATAAAAACATAAGGATTGGAGAATATAACATATGAGGAGCTGATAGCGAAGAAGAATAAGAGAATAAAAGAATTTTATGAGTAAGATTCGAAACTGGTAAAGCTTTGATTACTAAGGTGAAGTAAGAGGCAATGTTGAGACACTGGCTATTGAAGAGAAAGAATAAGCATTTGATTGACTTTAATGACAAAGAGCGTTCTCAATTAAAACAATACTTCAACTCTTTGGATGAGGACGGATCAAGTATAAAGTTGCAATTAAAATGATTAGAGTCGATTGGCATAGATGAATTGGAGGAACCGTTGATCTCGTTGGGCATAGCCGAATCACGAGAGGATGTTAAGAAGCTCATTTACACAGTTGATGATGATGGTTCTATTGAATTTAAAGAATTCTTGGAAATTATTAAAAATAAAAACGGAGATGGCAAAAGCAATTCAAAGGAGACAATGGTGATTGACTTTTTTAAAGGTAAGAGAGTCTATTAATATTGAGACATGATAAATGGGCGTTTAGGACACGGGAGCAATTAACCAATTAATAAGAATCTGCCTTTTAGTTTGATCATAAGTACAATAAGGAGATAGAAGTTGTTGGATGCTTTGATGGCGAATGATCCAAAGAAGAAGGAGGAAGGAGAGAAGGTGATGAAGGCTTATGGAAAACTTATATCGTAGAGGAGGGCTTAAAAAAATGATGGCTCAATTTAGGGTTCAAAAAAGAGAATTTGATTTTATAGTATTGAACCTTTTTTGTATTATTTCTTAATTCTTATTATCATTTTATGTTGAGGTGCGTACAAATAATAATAATAATAAAAAACACACTAAAATGTCAGAAGAAATACAATAGTCGAATTCAGGATAATAGTTGATAACCCATTATTTTAACCAAAATCCTGAAAATTCACAGGATAGACAAAGAATAAGCAGGAAGAGAAAGATGGATTCAGAGTTACCGAAGAAAAAGATGTCTCTCAAATTAAAAAGTGATGATGAATCATCCAATGATAACATTTAATTACAATTAACTAATCCACCAAATTGTTAAACGATCTACAAATACTTGAAATCAAACAAAGATGTCAGCAATGAAGCGGGCAATTAGAGTAAAGCATTGTAGTTAAAAAACACAGAAGAAGGTAAGCAAAAAGCTTAAGGGAATGATAAAAGTTCATTTGTTAAGCCAAAGGACAGTAAAGTTATTTTGTAATCAGTTTAAAAACAGAATGATGATGAAGCCAACAAATTGTAATAAAAATTGATGGAGAAAGAATAAGTGGAAAAGCAATTAAGATAGGAGAAACAGCAACTAGAAAACGAGCGTTAAGAGTTAATTCAATAGCACAATGCTTTTAAGAAGAGAACATAAGTAGTGTTTGCAGAGGCCTTAAAATAAGTAGAGGAATTAAAGCGGGAAAAAATGAGGGAATATCTCGAGAGGGAACGTTATAGATTGGGTGAGTTTGTTAGTTCTAGAAATAATGTGAGGTTTGTAGAGGAATGGTAAGATGGTTATGAAATTAAATAAGTTAAATAAAATTTATAAAAATTAGAAAATGAAAGAAATGAATTAGAAAAATAAAAAAATGAAATTAAAGACAAATCCTTATCAAAGATACAAAAAGATAAATAAACTAAACTACTCTTTGATTTAGACCTATAGAATGGAGATTTAGATAACAATCAAAGGAAACTCAGAATCTAGTTCCAATTGAGCATTCTCAAGAAAGAAGAAGAAGAACTGAGATTGAAACTATAAAAACTAGAAGAAGAGAAGCAATAATTGGCATACAAAACAAGGAGATTCATGGAAGAACAGGGGTAAACACTCTACACTATATTTAGTTGTCGATATTATAGGGCAGAACCAAAATGGCCATTGATTGCTTAGAGATACTAAACTTTAGGGTTGTTGGGCAAAGGAGGATTCTCTGAAGTTTACAAATCATTTGATTTACAAGAATTTAGAGTTTGTGCTTGTAAAATTCATTATTTAAATCCATAATGGAATGAAAATGCAAAAAATAATTACATCAAACATGCACTCAGGGAGAATGATATTCACAAGAGATTGAAACATATTAATATAGTATCCTTATATGACACTTAAGAGATCGATTAAGATTCCTTTTGGTATTGAAATCATAATTATAACAAATAGTACAGTATTGGAATTTTGTGATGGAACAGATTTAAATTAGCATTTGAAGAAGTATAAAATCTTAGCAGAAAAGGAAGCAAAGCTCATTATTCGTCAAGTGTTGGCAGCATTACATTACATGAGTTGCAGTCCTACTAAAATCATCCATTATGATTTGAAACCGCAAAATATTTTATTTCATAAGGGTGAAGTCAAGATTACTGATTTTGGGTTGTGTAAGGTTTTAGACTACGATACCACTAGACAGGAATTAACTTCCCAAGGATTAGGAACGTATTGGTACTTGCCTCCAGAATGCTTTTTGGAACAGCAAAACATTTAAATTAGTACTAAAGTTGATGTATGGTCGGTTGGAGTTATTTTATTTGAAATGGTTTATGGCAAAAAACCGTTTGGAGATGGTATGTCCTAGGAAAGAATAGCTTAGGTAACATTTATGATTATCATTTAGGAAAGAGTGATTTTAAACTCTTATTAGGTTAAATTTCCTTAGAAACCAAATATTTCACAAGAATGCAAAGATTTCATTACGAAATGTTTGACTTATAACATGGAAGCAAGATGGAATATTTCAGAAGCATACTACTGCAATTATATTTAGAATTTAAAAACAACAAATTGAATTATTAAGTATTTATTTTCTGCTTTTTTTATATTAATTTTTTTATTAATTAGAGCGTTATTTCAGTGATTTTATTAGTCTATCAACTTATAGCTTCATGCACTATCAATTAAACAAATTATCATGATATAAAAATTGATGACAATTTATAACCTTTAATAAAGTAAAGATATTATTGAAAAAATGAATTTTGCTATTAATTTATGGGGAAATTACACTTATAGAATATTTTATAAAAATTTCTAGTTCATAAGAGTTTATATTGGGATATATTTACTATAAAAAACACAAAATTTCCATCATGATCCCTAATGGCATCTTCAATTTAGATATAATCAACAATATATTAAATTTCAGCATAAAAATATTCAAAAAAAAATCATAAGAACTTTAAAATGTGTTCAATTCCTTATTTTTTGGATAGATATCCTGTTTTTGATTTCTATTGTAACTTCCCTCGAATACAAGAATATTCTTGAGTTCTGATTTTTGAGAACATGTTTTCTAGAGAAAATTAAAATTAAGCTTGTTTTCTTTTCTAGGATGACCACAAAGATAAATGTTATAATTAAATTTCATATATAGATACGAAGTGGGTATCAAAAAAATTCAAGCTCATTCTTCTTCTTCAATAGGTTCTAAGTTATCATCATCCAAAAGGTCTGGAGGGGCTATGATGTCAAAAATTACGCCTTCTACTTCTACATTATACTAATGTTGGAGACCTAATGATATAAATTGTATTTGAACTGTTAGGGTCGTAGGGTTGAATTATTCGTTCTTTTGGTTGCTGTATGCATTTATCTGCCCAAGTCATTCGAGAATGAGCGTAAGCACATGTTGTCTAAGTGTTGAGAGGCAGAGTATGATGTGTTTATACTTTTTTTGAGGAGCAAGATCCCATTGATTGTGTTAATTTAATTAAAATGTTATTTTACAAAAGAAAAATCCATTCGTATTTATATCATACAACTATGCCAAAATCTCGTTTCTAATATCAAATTAAACAGTAGATACTCACTTTTCTAAAGCCATGGTTATCAAAGTAGAGTTAGATCGATTAGAGCAACAAGTTTTAATTCAAGCAGTTAGTATTAAAAAATAACTGGCTATTTTTTGTTAATTATTTTTCCTCATTTAAAATGCCTGAAGTTTAATAATATCTCTCTATTAAGTATGAATTATTGATAGTTTACCCCTATGATTGAGGATGGATGACAACCCTATTTCTTTTGCTCTTAGCAGCGGATAATTTAAATATGTCACCTCCAGGGTGGGTTCCCTTAATTGCTTTGTAATTAAAATGCCTAAGAAAGCAGTCATCAAATGAATCATTAATTTTTGACCTTATTCACTTAACATTAACGAAACAAACAAACTATAAATCACAATTTTCAAGACCTTTGTACTTTTCTATTCATTCTTATTGTCATTTTTAATTATATTGTAATATATGTTAATATATACATATATTATACATTGTATATAAATTTAATATATCAGCAGAATCTTCTCTTGATATAATCGGAAAGTTGTTAGAGAAAAGAATATTTCAATAGGATGCAATTATAATTTTCAATGACATATTCATATTTATTGTATAAATCGGCTTACTTATTCTCAACAATCTAAGAATCCCACAATTTTGTTAAGGAAGTATGGGATACAGTTATATGAGAAAAACCTTATAAAAAAGTTGAAATTATGACACTCTGTGAGATTTTGAGAGGTAGTATTAAAATAAATTTCTAAAATAAATTAATCTCTATAGGTGAATACAATTTATTATTATTGCCAGAGTATAAAAACACAAATTTATGAGTTTATTACAAAGATTTCTGGAAATATTATTCTTATTTTATTTATGTCTTAGATTATTAAAAAAACATATGTTATAAATTTATATACTAGTATCCACAAAGTGAGATAATCAATTTTGTAAGAAATTTAATTAATAAAATTATAATTATTCTTAATTACAAGTTATATATGAAAGATGACAAGTATTGAAAAAATATTATCTATATAAATTTATTTAATAAATAATTTCTAAATATTTATATTTTCAAATGAAATATTTAGTACTATTGGTCATATTTATGACAGTGTTGGCTGAAAATGACATTAAAGAATAGGTCGTTTAATTAACATCAGATAATTTCAAATCTATCGTTTTGGATTCAAAACAAGATGTTTTAGTGAAATTCCATCTACCCTGGTGCAGTCTTTGCAAAAATATGGATGAAATATACAAAGCTTTAGCAAAAATATACGCATATAGTGAGTATGTGGTGATAGCTGAGATGGATTGGACTAAACATAAGACTGACTTAGTAGAAGTTAAGGGATTCCCCACTTTATTATTCTATAAAAAAAAAGGAGGAAAACTTGAAATAATTAAATACTAAAGAGATCGTACACTAAAAGATTTGAAAGAGTTCATCAAGGAGAAATAAAGTTTTTAAATAGAAGATCTATGATAAATGTATATAACTTTAATATTTTCATATTTTCACTTATCATCTTTTGGAGTTGATTTCATTATAAATGAACTTCAAAAATTAAGTACTAATATTAGACCTCATACAAACTCTCAAAATGTCACAAAAATGTTCAATATTTAATAAAGATTAATAGAAAGTTTTATTGACTCTTTCAATAAATAAATTTTTGAGGGTAATTTATATCAATCTTCAAGTTTAAACAGGGTTTCGGGTACTGATTAGATAGAATACAATAATGCCTTGGCTTTTTTTGTCAATCATGGTATAGGGTTTTTAGGTTAGTTATTTTCATAGAGTAAGAACATCCTAAGTCAAATGTTTGAACAGCGTAAAGTTCCCTTATACTGTTCAAACATCATTGTTTTCACTTTGATTACATTTTTACTACAACGTATTAGGTATAAACAACTGGTACGCCCATATATATTTTGATAGAGTTGATTTTACCTCTGGCTATTTTATTCAATTTTATACCTTCTTGGAATGTTACACTCTCTTCCCATAATCTTACATCTATTCCTATTCCTGCATTTTTTATCCTAGTATCTTCGGTATCCTTTAACTAGAGACCGAGTCAATAATGGATCCATCAACTTAAGTACTTAAAATACAATTTGCAAATATTTTTGTAATCTAAAACTGTATAGTCTCTTGGATCATCGTCCAATGAACAGCATAATAATCGATAGAGCATCCTAGATTTTTAAGCATCATTTAATTTTGAAATCTTCATTAGAATCCTCACTCAAAGGTATGTGTTTCTAATTGTTCAAATTGTGATTTTATGCTTTGAGTTTAGAATCCAATACGATAGTTTAATAATTGTTGATATTTATTTGAATAAATTAAATTATATGTGATCATCCTTAATACAACCATCCAGTTTTACAAAATGCTCCTGCCAATACTAACGAAAGGATTGCCATCAATTTAATTAGAATATTCAATGATGGTCCTGAAGTATCTTTGAGAGGATCTCCCACAGTATCACCTAAAATAATATAATATCATATACCAATAACAGCTGCTTTGTGTTCATCTGAGCCTTTCTTCTTAACTTCACCAGCATCATTTCTATAGAAACCAGCTTCTATATATTTCTTAGCATTATCCCAAGCACCTCCAGTATTTGATGCAGAAATAGCCATTTATACTCCACTTACAAATGCTCCTGGCAATAAACCAGCCACAGCCTATGGTCCAAAGAGTAATCCAACTGCAGTAGGAGTCACAATGACCTATAATGATATAATATTCAATGTTTTACAAGTAATCCTGGGGGAATCATCTCCTTTAATGATGCCTTGGTTGAGATTGCAATACAAGCTCTAAAGTCAGGTTCTTCAGTTCCTGCATAGATTCCTGGGTGTTCATGTAATTATCTACGTACTTCCTCGACCATTTAAAGAGCAGCTTTTCCTACTGATTTCATAGTAAAGGCTGAAAATGCATATGGTAACATAGCACCGATCAACAACATAGCAAAAATGATGGGATCATCAATTTTAGCACCTTCTGAGAATGGGAATTCATCGCCTACTTTGTAGGTCTATATTCTTGTTAAATATCCACCATAAAGTGACAATGATACTAAGGCAGCTGATCCAATGGCGAATCCTTTACCAATAGCTGCGGTTGTGTTACCAGCTGCATCTAAGGCATCAGTAGATTCTCTGACATTTTCTCCCAATTCACTCATTTCAGCAATACCACCAGCATTATCAGAAATGGGTCCATATGCATCAATAGCCAATCCTATAGTTAGATTGGATAACATTCCCAAGGCAGCCAATGCAACGCCATAAAATGAGAGCATTTTCATTGATAATAATGCAGTCACTGCTATGGCTATGATTGGGACTATTGTTGAGAGATATCCCAATGCAAGACCATAAATAATATTGGTGGCTGCTCCTGTACCACAAGACTTGGCCACTTCTCTTACGGGAGTGTAAGAATGTGAAGTCATATATTCAGTGAAATAACCAATCAACAATCCTGACCATAACCCGAGTAAGGAACAAATGAAGGCATGATATGGCTTTAGATCTGCTAATTGAACTGAACCATCTGCAGCTATCATTACAAAATCAGCAGGTAGAGCCCAATAAGCAATGCCGATAATAATTGGGGATAAGGCGATAGTTGAAAGTAACAATTAAAGTTTCAAAGTAGATTCAATTTTGTTAATATGATTTACTTTTGAAATGTAAACAGCATAAGCAGATACTAATATGCAGATTCCAATTCCGAATGCTGAAACCATCAAAGGATACATCAATTATCCAATTTCAATCGAATAGCCACCTTCAGATGGGACTCTTAATTGAGTTGATGAAACTACTAAGGCAGCACAGGTAGATTCAGCAAATGATCCAAACAAATCAGCTCCCATTCCTGCAATATCACCAACATTGTCACCCACATTATCTGCAATTGTGGCTGGATTCTATAAATATTAATTTGATATTTAGTACTTTAGGACTGTCTTCTGGTAAATTCTTCTCGACCTTACCAACCAAGTCGGCTCCAACATCTGCAGCCTTTGTATATATTCCACCACCTACTCTACCAAACAAGGCAAATGTTGATCCACCCAATCCATAAGCAGCAACATAATCAAACATTCTTACCAAGTCCTCATAATTGTTATCGTCACTTTTAACAATTATAGCATTGTATATAATTATGATTAGTGAGAGAATTGCCAATGATATCGAAACCAATAAGAATCCCATCACACATCCTCCTCTATAGGCCATCTAATAATTTCTAAATTTGTATATACTTAAAATGCATTCGCTAAAGATGTGATGGCTGAAAATGCTGTTCTATAGTTTGCTGCTGTTGCGATTGCCATACCCAAATAACCACAAAGCATCGATGTTGCTGCTCCCAATACAAAAGCCAAAGATGACCATGGGGAAATAAACTAACATTATGATAAATTCACATACAATCAACAATACTGCCATGACTGCTAAAAATACAGAGCAATCTGAATATTCTTCCTTTAAAAATGCTTATGCACCCTTAAATTAACTAAATCTAATACATCTTATATGTGTTCTCCTATCTCGAGCAAGGTCTCAATCTTTTCTTATTCTGCTCCCTAAAGTAATTCTGTTAATCCTTCATGTTTGTGATGGATTTCCAGTTTGTGCACAGCCATCCAATTGAATATGGCCCAAACTATGCCACAAGCACAGGCGATGAAAATGAACACTAATGCTGTTACAAATTCCATCTGATTTAAAATTAATATTAAATCTTAATAATTGTTTCGATCGAATTCTTTGATCAATCTAAAAAAATTTAAATAATTTAGTATATTGTATTAAATTATTTTATTATTATTTATAAACTTTATCATAATAGTATTTCCAGATGATATCATTTTTAATCGAATCATTTTAAAAAGATTTTCAATTTCAATTAAGCAGATCTCTTCTCTAATACACCTATAACCGTCAACAATTATTAAAAAAAAGTTGTTGAATTCAATTCTTCTTAATGTAAATGAAATTTCTGAACTTTGCATCCTCTAAAGATCTTCTTGTTTTTATTGCAATTCCTAATATAACTATTCTTAGGTTTCAAAATTAATTAAAATATGGAGATTATTAGAACATCTTAGTCTTTACCTTACTCCTACAATTTGATTTTAGTACTTTAATTTTCTGAAGTTAATTTTATAATGTTATGAAAAATGATTTAATAAATGGTCTTTAAAATTACAGGTATAATAAGAGAATATTCATTAAATTAATGAATTCAATAATAATAAAAAATAAATTAAGAGCTTTATATGTGACGATTCGAGAATCAAAATCGCAAAGTTATTTGAATCCATCTTTTATTTGGATTCTGTATATTGGAACGAGACTTGGCCTTATATTGAGAGTGGATCAATTCAATGGAAAAGCATATGAAGTATTATGAATTTTTACAAATTAGGATAAATAATTAGAGCTAATAAAGAACTTAATCAATTGGTTTCACTTTTTAACCCCGATAAAATCTATAGAAGTGGATCAATTTGAATCTCTGGTCGTAATATTGATTGCTGTAATTCATTGGTTATCTTGTCTGATCACACTGTTTAACAATAATTAGGTAAGGTTTTTCAATTCATTTCAAAACTAATATTTCACTTATTTGCAAATGTTGTATCTGTATCCATCTTTTTTGCACATTCATTAATTGCAATACGCAAATTAGGATTAAATATCAGTTATTATATGCACAACACCAATTATTTTAAATTACTCTCTATTTACATATATTTAAAGAAATTACGCATTACCCAGTAATAACCCCTTTACGAAAAGATATCGTCCCTACAATTATCTGGTAAATTTAACTGAAATTATAGCCTTGGTATTATTTCCTTATTTTGATGAAGTAATTTAATCAATAATTCTAATGATTTAATTCCTGATTCAAGTGTGCGATTCAATTTTAAACCAACCATTTCCATAATAAATCAATCTGAATTATTGCATTGGTTCATCAATACTATTTTATTGTTCTATATTTAAAGGTTTAAGCATCCACTGGACTGAAATGGAGTTCTTGTATTTCTGTTTAATTTATACTCCATTTTTAACTGTTATTACAAAGAAGCTAATAAAAGTGGTATACGAACAAAACCTAGATAGTAAAGAGTTGAACAAATTTATAATCATATAAATGGTGGATGAATTTTACTAAAGGGACAATAACTTTACTCATGTTAAAATCCTTTACACACTCAAAAACAGATATTAAATATTAAACAATTCAAAATTGAGATCGGATACCTAATTCAATGATTATATTTTTATCATGTTTAATCGATATATAGACTCGCTGCCAATACAGGAGAAATACAAAGATGAAGATTTACACACTTATAAGATTTAGTTTCTTTATTACACCTACGATAAATAGAATCTTGCTTACATTTAAATAAAACAGTTTTAGATATATTAAGAATTTCAAAGTCTCTACTTCCAGATACTGGAGAGTTTTTGTTCTGAAATAATCCAGAGAAAAATAAAAAAGCAAATCTAACAGAATTAAGGAAGATTGGAATTACAATAAATTAGATAAAGTTAAGCATTACAAGAAAAATGCTAACCTTTAATTATCTACATTTTGGAATAAAAGATAAAATATTGGGACTAGTTATTAAATGGTTATGAGAATATTGAATAGTTAAGTGATGTATCTGTGAGTTTAAGTCAAAAAGTAGTGAACTTAAAGAATATAGTTTTTAAGGAATTAAATATTCAAATATTCACTTTATAGAAAGAACTGTTTAGATTAAATTTAGTTGATTTACGTCTATTATCTCAAATATTTGCGACTGTTTTAAATGATTATCATATCACACTTCAAATTGAACAAAGGATAGAGGAACTTCTTAATTTGGAGAGAAATATAACCACTAGGAATATTCAAAATATTGGTTTACTGAACGACGATGTTATTATAATTCCTGTTAGTATGATAAAAAATCCAGGTTTGATCTTGAGTAAAAATAAATAGAAACTATTCAAATTCTTTAAATATCCAAATGAAGATTCCTATCAATTAATAACTAATATTAATTCAATTTTGCCATTATATTTGCAAAAAAAGCATGATAAATTTGTGAATCAGTTCCTCCAAACAGGGGAATCATCATTATTTATTATCAGTTAGGATGTCTACCCTATTTATAATTCTGGCTTCTCTTTTAGTGCTACTCTTTAATTGATACCTTCATATGACTAAATAGATGATTACATATTATCAGCTGTTGTAAAAAGAAGCACAGAAACTTATGATTTCATACTATTTGATGAATCTGGTAAAATCTTAGGATTGACAGAATCAATTTATTAATTATTGTTATTCAATTCGAAATCATAGGTTACAAGTGAATTTGATAGCAATATATTAAGTTCTTATATATATTTTTGGTTCAAGGATCTTTTACTCCTAATCAATGACTAATAAGATGTGTTCACTGGATAATAGACATAATAAGCAGCTTTAAATATATAAACAACAATTATTCAACCAATAAATAATTTGGCATCACTAATTAAAGATCATGAAACATTTAGAAAGTAACATTTTCTAACTTAGACACACACTATGAAAACAGAGCAGGATGTACAATCAGACTTAAAGAAACCTGTTAAAATAACTTGTTTTGAATCCAATTATGTTAGTTAGACAAATGAGTTTATCAATGAGTAATTGCTCAAAATGCATCAGAACTCTGTTTATTTCTAGGTGACATTTATGGTGCACTTTCAAAAAAGGCAGGACTCTTATCCAATCTTTCTATTAACTATAAATGAGTATTTATAAAAAGAATAGAAGTATACAGGTAGTTAAAGTGCTTATACTTCGTTGGCGAAAACAAAAACTGTATTAGGAATGAAAAGTGAATTTCAATTACAAACTGAATAAGATCTTGATGAGTTACACTAAGAATTCTTAATTAATTAAACAATCATTAATAAATTATTTATTAAACATGCTGATGGATTACCAGATTCAAGGGATATAGATTAAAAAGAGGAAGATTTGAACATTCGAAATATAATAGATAGGGATTAAAAGGAGAGCAATCTAATATCTCCAAGATCAAATAGAGAAATATTAATATAAAAAGGATTGATAGAAGAAGATTCTGAATATATAAGAGGAAATGAATCGAATGTCATCAAAAGCAGTTCCTAAAAAGAAATCAAAGAAAACATTTAATAAGCAATTTTACAAGAATAAAATGTTGATTTTGCTCATGAAAAGCAATCTAAATCTAGTGCAACTTCTGATAAAACTTAAAATTCAATTTATAATTTGATGCGAAAATTGTAATATACTTAATAATTTTAAACTTCCATACTGAATGTTATTTTCTTAACGAACATATTAACAGTATTTTTGATTATTCTTGTAAGCGTAGAATTATCAATAGTCAGAGATCATACAAATTAATTAGAAGTTAGTATACCCTTAGTCAGAGTACCCCAAAGATTTAATAGGCTCTATTGTACTTTTCTTACTATAGGGTAAATCGAATTGTAGTCTAAATTATTAAACCAATCTTACGGTGCCTATTATGAGTATAGAATAAAAAATGAAAGTGCTTCAAAACGTATTGAAATTCAAGCATTAATGACAGAGATCTTAGCTGAGTTTTCATCAATGGAAGAAAAGTAGTAGCTACCAATAATGGAAATTAGAATAATCAATGAATATGTGTATGAGAAATAAAATGCTAGCATGATAGAGTTTGATAATTTAGTAAACGAAAACACTGATTAAATAAACTTGTTTCTCCAAAGAATTGATGAAGGCAATGAATCTGTAAAATAGCTTCAAATTCTTTTATAATTTTTAAAAGGGAATTTGGTAGATCAATTAGATCTTACAATAGCAATTGTTAATTAAATTGAAAATGATTTTTATGATCTTATCTCAATAAATCAAATTGAAGAGATTATATTTTTAATTGTAATGCTTTTGACTATTTTTGTGATGCTCCTTTTATAATTTAGGCAATGGTTGTAGCCATACAAATATATGTAAACAATTCTGCTATTGATTGGTAAAATATCTGAAAGAGATATAGAGTATTCTGGAGCTAGAGTGTATTTTCTATTAGAAAAACTCAATCGGAATCATTCAAGTTGGAAAAACATTAACTACTTTCGTGAATTCTTTTTATCATCAAAGAGATCTGCAACATACTAAACTTTAAAGATATAATCTTCAGAAACAACAAAAAAACAGAATACTAGTAAAAATTAATAATAGAGAGCAAAATAGATATCTCGTATTCAAGAAACCTCATTTTCAATAAAAAATATTTAAATTATGTTATTACTCCTGTGTTTATTGTTATCAATCTATGCCATATCTGGATTTATCATCATGAAAACAAATATGGATAATAGTCAACCTGAACTCAATATAGCTATGGAATATGTTAAATTTAAATAAGACCTTGATGGTGTAATGATAATAAGTCAATTATTAAAAATATAATAAATCCTAATTGAAGAAACTATGGTTAGTGGAATTTTCAAAATGAATCCAGAATTGAGCACGAGAGACAAATACTTTAAAACATTGTATGCTGAATTATTAACTCAATTCTCTCCTTTAATTACAGATATGGATGAAATTTATTCCAAAATTTATAACAATGTTATTGAATCCAAGAAAATTAGTGAAGAAAATAAATAATTATTACTAAATTTATACGAAAAAGATCTTTGTGAAATTATCCCAACAATTTTACCTTTTTGTGCTTATGAAAATGATAAATTCGAATATTTTTCTACCTTTCCACCTGCCAGTTCTGATCTAAATAATAAGCAAATTTATAAATATGGAATTAACGGCATCTATTAATAGTAAGACTTTAAAAATATTAATTAGGATTATGTCAATATTGAATACACATTATTCTTTGGAAAAGAATGGAATAAAAGATACCAATATTACTAATGTTAATTAATTTCTCTAAAGTCCTGAATATCTTTAAACTATTTTACCTTACTTTTTTGATTAAAGTTATGCTATTCTTCAATTCTATTATACTATTATATAAGCAGCCCTCGATATATTAGAGAGTGACTATTAGATGGCGCTTTAATTTTATATAAGTGCAGGAGTTGGCTGCCTTATTATATTATATTTAGTAATTTTGTTAAGAGCAATCACATTACAAAAAAGGGTTCGTTTGATTAGATAAGTATTAATTGTTATACCGCATGAATCATTATAAGATTAATCTATACTGAATTCTATAAGAAAGATCGATAGAAACCTATGATTTTATGAGTATTTTATAATAAAAACTTTATTTTTTTACTTTTTATATAAATGTTTCAATTCTAAATTTATTAAATATAGACAATAAATGTTAAAGTAAAATATGCTTAAATTGTTAATATTTTTATTAATAATATATAAAAAGATAACATATTATTGATTAAATAAATTTATAAGGATTCTAATATAAAATTATTAAATATTTTCAATATAACCAATTATGAATTTCCTTAGCCTGACTTCTTATATTTGCAGTTAATATTAAATCAGAAGGAATCAATACTAAAATTTAACGAAGACAAGAGATCTTCATCTAATATTTGTAAACCCAAAGTAAACTCAATATAAAAATAAATAAAAACAAACTAAATATTTTTAAATTTATACCATATACCAACACCTAAATAAAATATCTAAACAATATTATTTATATCTGCTGCTATTTCGGCGTTGTCTAATTAAAATAGATTCAAAAATTCCAACATAGTGTTTTGAATGTCACAATAATAAGACAAAAAGAAATTCTCAAAAGGCTTTTATTAGATAGCAATTAAATTGTTTTCATCAGTATCATATTTAAGATTGTTGAGCTCATAATCAAAATCTGAGTTTAGATATTTAACTAGAGTGGCAGTGTAACCTAACACTCCATTTTTTACAATGTCATTAATCGCATCTTTACTATATTATATCAATTATTGTACCTAAAATAAGGAAGATTTTATCGGGCCAAATCGCATGCTTTCATATCTTACCAATCAGTGAACTCACAGATATCAAAATTTAATATATTGTCAAATCTACTTTATTTGTTGTTAGCATTTGCATTCTCCAAAATGACTTAAGCTACTTCATTTATTAATGGAGATAGATTTTCCTTATATTCAATTAATAATTAAATTGCGTATGTTTGATTGATGAAGCTCAAATTATTATTTGGAACCAATTATTCTGTTTTAACAATCCCTCCAATAAATCCTACTGAATCCATATTCAATCGAAACTACCCATATTTTAGAGTTGCTGTTAAGGATGGTTAGAAATTTTCATTTTTCTACATGTGTATTAAATAACCTGCTAGGAGAAATGCTGTCCATAAAATAGTAATCAAGAATGTTAGAATGACATTGACTCTATTTAGATAATAAGTTCTTTAAATTCTTGAATATAATGCACTTGTTGATTTATAATTATTTGAAGTCTGGTCCTATTATTTCATTAATATTTTCTTAAGCTTCTTCTCTGAATTCTCAAATACAATGTCTCCAAAATTGTACAGTTTCCACACATTTGAAGCTTAATCTTCTAAATGTTCTTTGATTTGTACTAATTTATTTATTTAATTTAGAGCTTGAGTTTCATTTAATCTAGATACTAAAAATATTATCGATTTAGTAATATGATCTAAGAATAACCAATATCTTAATTAAAATCCAACAAAAAACAAAATTGAAAATAACTCCATAAGCATAATAACTAAAAACTAACTCTTGACTAGGCCTTATTGATATATTGTGTCTTCTGATATCTTTATAATTAATTTGTTATGTAAATCAATTAATTCTAAAAAATTTTATCTTACAATCCCTTTAGTGAATAATTCATGATACGAGGGATTGGCAACGTTCTTATTGTTGATATACATGTCATACATAGTTTCATAAAGCAAAGAATAGAAATTTTATAATTAATTGATTTCCTTCTCTATTTTTCCTAGTTTGACTTATTTCAACTCAAATGTAGTAACTCCAAGATTTGCAGCAGTTTATGGTACTTCTATTCCAAATGATTGAAGATACATTCTTCCATACTCGAGCATACCATCTAGGGATTCTATATTCCTTTAATATTAAAATTCAGACAATTTAAGAATCCCTAATGTATGCAATTCTGTTCCCCAATATTAGAAGAACACAGATGAATAATAGTAAATAATATTTTGAGGTTTCACCAAATTAACTACTTATTGAGTTTATTATTGTAAATTATCTTTGATTAGAAATACATTCAAAATTTCACAAGTCAACATTCCAATTAAGATTAGCCCTAAAATTACAGATATTTTTTTCAGTGGAGATATTAGATCTTTATTAAAATACAATTATTGAACTATTAATATTGATTCTTTAGAAGTAGAATTAGTAGAAGTTCGTGAAGGATTAGAAGCAAAATCCCCAATATTTTCTTTATTCTATTATGTTAATTTTATCTTATCAAGAATATTTGATCTCTTTTTAACACTTTGGCTGACTGATTCCTACTTCTAATTAGCTAAGTCTTGATCATTCTCATCAAAATCTTATTGCAATTATTGAATATTCTACAATAAATAATTAATATACTTGCATGTCTTATTCAATTTATGAAATGTCTTCAAGTCTGCATTCTTATTATTATGGTCTAGCAAATAAAGGTTAAGATTATTTAAGTATTCTACCTGTGTCATAAAGATTAGATCTCTCTGAGTTCTTGAGTTGAATCTATAATTTTAGATTTGTTTAATCTAAACTTAAGTTGTTTCCACTTTGATCAACCAAAGAACTATCTTTATTATTATGCATAATATTATTCATTAATCTTATTTCTTAGATTATTTCCTCTTATTAGTTCAAATTCTCGGAAGTTAATTCAATTTTCATTGAATTTTAAATAGTTTCAATTTCATTGGACTCTTAAAGAGAAGATCTGACTGTTTAAGGAGTTTAATTATGACTTGAAAACTGACCCATGGTTTATTGAGAATAATACAGTTTATTTTCTTTAATGGTGAGCATAAAGTACCCAATGCTGCCTTGTTTGTATTTTAATATTTTGAATTGTAAACTATAAAATATGCCTAATTGCACAGATTATTTTTAAGTTTCTTCAAAAACTATTAATTCTTTTAATGAAGTTGCTATCTCTGGATGTAAAAGTATTATAGGAATGTTGTCGATATTAATTTAATCAAAGACCTATTTTCCAATTTCACTCTTATCATATTGATCTTGTTAAGTGTTGTTAGTGTAATTGGAATATTTCGAGTAAGTTTGAGACTTGTAAGATTAAAAGTTTTAATTAGGTTTTTGGGTACCTTAGCTTTTTTTCTTATATTGTGATAATATTAACTACATTTGTTATAAACACTCAGTATGATTTATAGGAAACGTCCAAGTAGATTTCTAATTGTTCATTAAGTAATTAGAGGATGAACATATTTGATTTCTTAATTCGTCAACTTGACTTTGGATGTTTGGGATATAAAATTGAATCAAAGGTTATTTAGCTAAGAAATCTTTAATGTTTGTTGGAGAAGATGTGATTTCTGTATTTCTGCCAGCTGAAGTAGTGATTGTTTTAGAGTATTAAGTATTTGATCTTATGGCTTCGTTGAAAAATTGTTAAGTTATTCCTAAGATTTTTCCATCAATGCCAAAGAGAATTGTCTCGCTCTAACATTACTCTTTAGTTAGGATCATATTTAAAATGAAATCATCTTTGCCATCATAAAAATTGAACAAATTAATACTACATGGTTCAATAAAACCAGCTGGATTTTAAAAGAATGATGATTCTCCATGGATCATTAATTTGGAATATCCATTTTGCATGTAATTATCCATCAATTATTCATGAACTGTTGATAAGTAGGTTGGCATAAGTTAAGAACAATGCTTTATCAACTTACAACCTTCTTCGGCTTCATTCAGAAACTTAGCCATTTACTTATAATTCACATCTATCAATTCACCTCTTTTAGATACAAAACTGGATTTCAAAATGATCAATCGATCTAATAGATTCTATAATACATTTACCTTAAACAAGTTGAATATTATCTAAAGATTCATCTTACTTAAATCTCTCGCTCTTTAATAACTCGTCAATAGTTTTCTCAATCTAAAAGGCTTGAAATTAATTAGTATAAATTCCACAGTAATAAATTTAGATTATTCTTAAACTAATTATGTCAGTTCCTTATTAATTTTTTAATTTATTATAAACCAAATCAAATCTGCTTTCTATTTCTGATCTACATCTCAGCATCTTTTTGGCAGTCTTTAGTGATTCCGATAAACATTAATCAATGTGTTGATATCCATTAATCAATTTATTCCAGAAATTGATTTTCGATTAAATTGTGTCTATCAAACATGGAAATAATGCTTATGCTGAGTGAGAAGTATTATAAACAGTTTAAACATCTAAAGAATTTTAATGTTCATTCGTATTCTTGATAGATGTTTTATTTTAGGCTTCTTTTTAAAATTATTTACTTCTTTTGTTAAGTTCCTCAGCCAAATTATGTTGCCAACATCTATAATATAAGTCATTAGGATTTAATAGGAGTAGTCGTATTAATGCTTTTAAGGGAGCATGATTGCTTACATAATCACAAAATAAAGAAACTATGTGGTTATTCATTTAATTTTCTTTATTTGCCATTCTTCTAAATATACACTCAACAAATTAGGATGGATACTGACACTTTTTACAATTGTGGATTTTCTCTATTATTTTCAGAATAATTTTGGATTGCGTCTTAGTTTCTAACTTATTTGCCTCTTCTATTTTCTTAAGTTTAATTTATAATTTACTTAAAGTGTGATTAAATTGCCTTAATTTTTCAATGTTACATAGTAATTTTCTATTATATCTACCAACTAAAAAAAGGTTGCCCAAATCAAAGTGAGAACTATCAGATATTCAAACACTGATAATTTAATTAAAAGTGAAACTGAGGATGCAATTGAGATAAGATCGATTAATACGTAATATTTTGCGTTGATTTTGTTAAATATTTGCACAATTGTTAGTAAGTATTTTATCAAAATTAGAGCAAACCTTAGTTCTTACAATATCTCAATACTCTTAAGTACTATGCATGCGAAAAGGCAAATTTATGTTATAAAATTGTTTAAAAATGAGTAATTCAACATCAAGATATGATTATCCCCCATCAGCGAATCAGCTCTCCCAAAATAAACGTGAAGAGCATTGATTGATAATGATATTGCCAAATTAAGGATGCAAAGGATAATTAAGACTATTTAAGTGCTACTATCACAAAATTGACTTGATTTGCATACTGATTCTGAAGAAATAAAATATAATGACGAATAGGTGATGGGAATATAAAAGATTAGTGTGTAATGCAATAAGAATTAGTGTAAAATTGTGTGTATGATCACTGAAATAGGCTTTGATATCCGGAAATAAATGAAAACTAGGATTAGGATAATATGCAAAGCAAAAAATCCAATAATTACCAGAATCAATTGATCATCAGTTACAGCATTAATTACAAAACTGTATGATGCTAATTGACTTAGTATTCTAATATTCAAATATTATAATACTTCATTTCAGAGTGAGATTCCTAATCAATGTTATTTATGATGTCCAATTCTTAAGCTTTGTTCAATATCGTAAAAATAATCATTAGCCCTTTCAAGGACTCTTAAGAAACCAAAGGATGCATCAAAAAGTAAATTTCTTTAAAAAATTTTTCAGTGTTTAAATTTCTCATTAATTATTTTAAATATTTTGATGAAAAACTAATTTATTATAAATATGAGATGAGTAAATAAAAAATTAAAGGAATAGTTAATATATTTGTCAAATAAAAATTAATGAGTCACCTTAATTCTCTAGGCTGAAAAAACTAAAGAAGGAATCACCCATCTCAATTATTTCAGTAGGTTCAAATCGACAAACTATGTGTCTATTTTCATTTGTGATTCTTAAACATTATTATAATGGCATAAATTAAAATGTTAAAGTGTCCCCTTCACTGAATGTAAAATTCCCTTTTCTTAATAGTTTGTACTTGTTCTCATTCCATTCCTTCCTTTTTATTTCACCTAACTTATTTATTATAAAATCAATTGAATAATGACATAAAGTGGAACAAATTCCAATCAATAAATTGCCTTTCAAAGTCTAAATTCGCATTCTCCAAATGATACCTTAAACAGCTTGAGTTTTTATTTTGTGATTAATATAAAAATGAAGAAAATCATTTTTTTATTTTTGAAGATTAAATGATGGACGAATTAATTTTGCCTCGATGGCTTAATTACCTGTAAATTAATAGTTTTGTGTGAACATAGTTTTAAATGAAAATTGATGCATAGTATCAAAGGAATCTCCTTTTAACATTTTACATATTTTTTATTCCAATAATTAATTCTTTTAGTTTAGCTCTTCTATCTTTTTGGATAATTGTGCTATTTGATTGTCTTTGCTAGTAAATTATGATTGAACGCAATCCTAGAATAAGGATAATAAAATACATCAATAGAATGAAGTTGAAATAGTTTTCTTGACATTTTATTTAAACATTTAGAACATTCGATGCTCACTTATTCACATTAATTTTCATGTTATTCTAATTCATTTTACAATTGTTAAAGTCCACAACCAGAACAATTTATTCTTCGATAAGGACATTACAATATATGCTTCTAAAACTATTCATATCCTGGCTTCGTTGTGCATTCTTCATATATACAACTCAACTATATGGAGTCTAATAGATTGTGTATTATTGGTATCGATGTTTTTTTAAATGGTCTCTTGCATTTTGGGCAATTTGGCAAAGTAGTCTCAACGTGAATCTGTTAAGGCATTTCAGAAAAAGAACTAGATTGAGAACTATATTGTGATCCAGATCCTGAATCTGGAGCAACAATTAAAGATTAGGAATAAAGCGATTCTTGTAAGACAACATCTCCTGCTTGTTCTTGAATCCATTTATTGATACAAACTTCACAGTATGATTAGAAGCATTTATCTTATCCACAAGCAACTGGTTTCCATA
The DNA here is from genome assembly GCF_000165425.1 of Paramecium tetraurelia. NCBI lineage: Eukaryota > Ciliophora > Oligohymenophorea > Peniculida > Parameciidae > Paramecium > Paramecium tetraurelia. The sequence goes on along the minus strand of NW_001799599.1, from coordinate 216,864 downwards.
GAATATTTAAACAAATAGGACAAATTAAATGGTCAACTTCTATCTTTGATTGGTAGAGTAAATGTTTAGGAATGCCACTATCTTTTAAGAGTTCCAAGGGATTTAATAAATTACTAGACTCTGTTTACATGATAAATTAATATATATATTATAATTATATAATCATAATTAACTCCGAAATAATTCTGAGTATCTGACAGCCTTTTTAGACTCTAGTTGATTCATCTTTCTTTTGATATTTGCTAATTCTACCAAAGAGATTACACTTTTAGTAGCCTATCCTTTAGTACTTAAGTATTGAGTTGACCCAGCAAGACCTTTGAAAGTTTCCCTGAATTAGCAATTCGAAGGAGATTTTTCATGGTTAGATGGCAATTATTCAGAAGTATGTCTTCTTGACTTTAGTTATTTTTAAGCAGTTTCCTATTCTTTTTAATTATCATCCATGATCACTTTGATTGCCTTTTCAAAATATGTAAAATAATACATTTAAATTTGTTTGAATCATATTCCTAATAATTTGGTCTTCATTAATTTTAGGTTTTTCTTCTTCTTTCTATCCAGATATTTTTTAATACAATTTCATTAGAGCAGATTCTTCTTCTAAATTTTACAATTTCTTTTTTGTTTATTTTAAACCTAAAGTATTGCAATGCTTAATGAGTATCTTTCTAAATGGAGTTTTACTCTTAGGTTTGGGTTTGAGAGATTATTCAATTATTTACTATTACTATCTCTTCTTCTTTAATCTTTCTTGAGCCTCCAAGTATCCAGAAATTAATTAAAATTCAGTCTTGATTTCATTGTTCAACTGCTTCAAAGAATCTGTTTCTTTAGGTTCAGCAATTGCATTCTTACTAAATTATCTTTTAAACAACAATATGGCTCTACCTAATTCGCAATCCTATTGTTATCTTTCATTTTCATTGAGTTCATCCTTACAAGTCCTTTGAATATCAGCAAGTGAATAGAAGGCTTATTCTTTTTTCAATTAGTTGACAATAACTCCTGCTAACTCTGAATCCAATTTAGGATAATCTGATTATTCTGTTCGACAATATTATGTAAAATCTGTTGGTCTGGTCCTTCTCGAAAAAGATGAGATAGAGTTTTATTTAATCATCTTAGATTCACTATCTGATGTTATTAATTTATGTTAATCAAAACCATCTTGGGTAGTGAATGATTAATAATTTTTAGAGAATTATTATATTGTAAGTTCTCTTTCTGTTCTACTACCTTTGGGTACATTATATAATAGATATGGTGAGGGAGGTTTAACAGGAATGGGATTTAATTTGAAAAATTATTATTTGTTTAGTTGTTCAATTCGTAATTTGAGATAGAATTTTTCATTTAGGGCTTGTTGATAATCATCTTTAACTTATGATGTGATTTCTTTGATTTCAGGATTAGTGTCATCACATAAACAAGTAAATATGATGTGTCTAATTTCACATTCTGCCAATATATGATCAATGTATTTTTAGATATCTTAGGCTCTACTGAATATGAGGATTCTCAGTTGATGTTCATCTTCTAATCTCAAGACTTCATTACAAAACCATTAAGCTAAATGAATGCATTCCTTCATTTTCGAATATTCCGAGACATATTCATAGCAAAGTGATTGAAGGTATAATATAATTGTTAATTTCATGATGTATGGTTCAACTGGTCTTAGATCTGAATCATCAATAACATTTGGAGTATTTCTTTTTTTTAAGATTAAGAAAATGAGTTAGTGTAAATATGAATAGGCAATTTCATATTATTTTATAGATTTTTTGAATTCGCATATTTAAAAATAGAATTACCCGAAATTTTAGTAATGATCTACAATTATTTTGAGCAATTCAATATTAGTTGTGTTTTTTATTTCTTTGATTTGTAAGAACTACTCGATTTTATGTATCATCTTCAAACTGTTAGGTATCTCATTTGTGATTTTAAACATTCTAGCATATAAAATTAATTATTTCAATAACAAAGCCCAACACTCACTTAAATAGAACTTAACTAATCATATTCATAGCTTATACTTTTAGTTTTCTCCTTTAGTTTGCCTAGATGGGCAACCTTAATCAAACTTCCAGGTACACAAATCGTCTATCTAATTCTTTGTCTCAATCTGTTCAATCCTATTTTTTATTCAATCTAGGCTGAATTTAATTCTTCGTAATGTTCAGTTCCTCTCTCATTTTTTAGCATTCTTTGGATGTTGATGTATATTATAGCTGTGTACAAATTGCATCGATCAAGTAAAAAATCCACCTTTGATATATTATCTCCATGAACATATTAGTTTAACAAATTTTATGTTGCTCTTATAAGTCTTCTACTGATTTGGATATTAAGTGTACTCATTTCATTATGAGAGTAACTCATGAAATGTTTGTCCAGCATTAGAATTACTTTTCTATTCCCATTCTTTTATATGTAATTTATAATACCTTTTTTAATAAACCAGAAGCGTCATTCAATATATTTTCAATTGGGTATTTCTTCATAACTGGTATTTCAGATTCCATTATTAATTTATTATAATATATTTATTATTCCCTTTAAAATTAAGATATTTCCTGAGATAATTTGGATAGAGTATTACTCTGATTAATTTACATTGACTGATTTACTTTTAATATGAATATCATTCTAAACTTATTTTGGCTATTTTCAATGTATTTTCATAGGATTTGGCACCTCCAATGAAACCACTTGCATGAACAAATACAATATCATCAATACCAGATATTGCTTTCAATTACTCAATATCTTTCACTCCTCTCCATTCACTTTTCAAAGATTTTCTATTTTCAAAACTATCCTCGTTAGCCGAAACAGCTTGTACTCTCCATCCTTCATTTCTATCAGGATATAAAACGAACTTAATCAATCCTACAGTTCCTCTTTCCTGTTCTATGTCGAAGACATGACTTTTCCAAGGCAAAGCCAATGGCAATTTGATTATTTAACCTGATTAATCCTATTCAAATCTTGAGTCAAAGGCTTAAACAACATAACATCTGCCAGGATACCATCCTCTATGAGAGATCAAATTAATTCTTACAAATAGATTGATTTCACTTATGAAATAAGTTCAGTAGTAACAAACTCAACAGCTTAATGAAATTTAGCATTTTCATCTTGATTTTTTTCACACCAAGTAGGATTAAATCTATTGATGACAGCTGACAAATGAGTATTGATTTAGTACTTTAACTGCTCTTAATTTGGATATTGGTTGATACCATTATCGATGGCATCAATACTTTATATGAAATTCTTATATAACTTTATGTAGATTAGGTTGAGAGTCTTTTCATCAACTTTTTGCTTAAATTGTTTATGATAAAAAATTTACAATCTCAATAGTCGTTTCCGTAGTGGCATTGATATGAGCAATTACATTTTATATGATCTCTAATCCAAAATGCTTGTAGATCAAACCAGCACTACTTAAACGAATGTTAAAATCATTCGAAAATGACTATTAAAACTCCTTTTAATGATGGTCATAACGATGAGTTTGTGGGTCATAAACTCCTCCCACATCTACCAAAATGTCCTACTAAGCCCAAACTGCTGGATCTCTTGATCTAGTTATTATTCCATTCTTAAATTCATTGGTATATTTGGTCAACATAGCACATGCTAGAACTTCATCAACATGAAAAGCACCATTGTGAGTACCAATTTTTTTAAACACTTGTTGCATTTTTAATAATTATATTTATAATTTATATATAGAGGATATACATTTTAGATTGTCTCAGCATTCTCAATAATACCAAAACTACTTTTATAATTGATATTTATTTAAGATTCATAATTACATATGAGTTCAAGTGACATCCATGTGTTTATGTAGGTTAATTATGATGCCACATTAGGTATATCTAGTACTATTATCGTTTAATATATTCATTTTTTAATTAAGGGTGTGTTTCACTTTTGCAGGTATATACTATACTTCTATAAATTAAATTAGATACAATAAATATTCATGAAGCATGATACAAATCTTAATATATCTAGATAAAATCCTATAGAACTTTGGAGTTTTAATATTTTTCAAGAAAACAAAGTTTATTCTAAAATTCTTCTCATATTTAAAATTATTTTATCTAAAAATCCGAGAAGATTATGTATATATTGTTAATTAAAATTTATTTCCTAAAATTTTCAAAATTATCAAAATAGATAATTTTTATTAATAACTAATCGGGTTCAAAGGAACATATTTTATATATATTGAATTAAAAACTTAGTCTTGAAAGAAATTATATGAGAGAAAGAAAAAGATGGCCATTTCATTTAGATTATCAATAAAAATTAGATTAATTGATGAGTTAGAAACACAATATTAAATTGGGAGACTAGTTTTATAACCACCTTTATTAAATTGTTTTGTTAACAGTTGGTTCATTTTAGTTATTAAATATTTACTTGAGAATATGAAGGTTAAGTAAAAAGAAAATACTCAATTATTTATCAATTAAAAATGAAGAGTTAGAGACAATAAAAATATTAAAGAATATGATTTATTTAATTTGACTTATGTAGCTTGTAAAATCATTCATTAGATTGAAAATTTTATATTATTTTATAGTTATTATATAAGAAATTTGATGTCAACTCAAATTCCATAGCTCATGATTACTGAATAACCTATGGATGAATACTAAGATTTTATCAGTTATTCACTCTCTGATGTTTGTTTTTCTGCCAGTAAGTTCAAGAATAAAGGTAATAACGTGAGTGAGAATTCGATTAATTAAGACTACTAAGAACATGTTAATTCAACTCCTCTATCTCCAAACAACTATACTTTAACTAAACCTACCAATGATTCCTCGGATCAAAAATAAACTACACAGGGGTAACAACGTAATAGTGTAAGTTCAACCTAAGAAAAAGTATACAAAGACTTTTTTCAGTACTTTTTAATTCAAAAATTTGTACACAGGATATCATTCAAAAAGAAACTGAATTCTATGTTTGATAAGTATCATTTCGATGTGATTAATGATCTAGGAGCAACTTTTAATTTAAATTTATTTAGAGAAAATTCAATAAAAATGCGACCAATAATTGTCAAATAGGTTTTGGAGATAGAAAATAAATGCTAGTTAAAGTTTAATAAACTTCAATCCTTGGTGATTTAAAAATGGAACTATTGTCTCAACAAAATTCCATTAATTTATCCAGAATCCAAATTGAAAATGCTTTGGGATGCAATAGTTATGTTAGCAAGATTTTATTTTATCTATGTCATTCCGATGGATCTGGCATGGGAAATGCAATCATTTATGTTTGATATCTTAATTATTCCCACTTCATTAATGCTGGCTTTATTGATAATAGATTTCATATTAAGTTTCAATAATGCCTATTATGAGTTCGGATCTATAGTAACTGATCGAAAGAAGATTGCTTAGTATGTCTTAACAAAAAGCTACGGATTAGATATATTGTCAGTATTGATTCTGATAACATTTTTGATTATTTCAGTGGTTCAATCGTAGTATGTGAGGATAACTGAAAATTGGTATCATTTACTGTTGCTATTGTTTTTAATTTAATATAAGAATATATCTAAATTATCAGAATAAGTTGAGGAAGCTTTGAATTTATCAAAATAAGTGAGTTCATTGTTGGAATTAGGGAAATTAATATTTTTACTATTCTTTGTTCTACATATATTCTCTTGCCTTTGGTTTTGGGTTGGAAGCTATTCATATAGAAATGATTATAAGACTTGGCTGAATTTGAAAAACTTAGAGGAAGCTGATTGGAATATCTAATATTTATATTCATTCTACTTTTCGACTGTCACTATGTTTACTGTTGGATATGGGGACATTACTCCGTAAAGCACATTCGAGACTGTACTTTGCATAATGTTCATGATGATTTGTAGTATTCAATTGTCATACAGTGTCAGTACTGTAGGTGCTATTATTGATAAGATTTCATTCTATACAAAAGAGAAAAGGAAGAAGGTTTAAACAATAAACACTTATATGTAGCATAAGAAGATAAGTTATGAGTTACAATTTAAAATTAGAGAATATCTCAATTATTATTGGTAATGTAATCAACAAGAAGAAACTGAGGAAGAAAAGAATATCATTAATTAACTATCAGAAAATTTGAGAGAGAGCTTGTAATTTGAAGCTAATTCAATGATTTTGAATACTTGTCCATTATTTAAGAATCACTTTAGTGACTAATTAAAGAAGAAATTGGTGAAAAAGATAAAATCAATAGTAGTTTAGCCAGAAAACATAATTGATTTTGATCATTTGTTTCCAAGTTAAAAAATGAATTAATTTATATGTTTTGTAGAAGAAGGATAAATACAGATATTTATAGAAAATGAATTGTCGTAGAATCATGTTTCATATAATTCAATATCAATTGTTAATACTGTTTCCAAAGGAAGTAGTCTTGGTTTGATGTCCTTCATAACAGGAATCAAAGCAAGAGAGAGATTTAAAAGCATAGGCTTTTCAAAATTATTATTATTGTCTAGAGAAGACTTTCTCAAAATTATCCCAGAATTTCCAGAAGACTATGAAGTCTTCAGAGAAATGCATGATGATTTGATTTATAATTCAGATTCTGAATTCCTTAAATTAGCTTGTTTTTCTTGTAAAAGTGTTTCTCATAAAGTTATTGATTGTCCTTTAGTTCATTTTATACCTGATAAGGAATATTTAGTAAAAAAACATCAGTTTTCAAAAGAGTAAAAACGAAATGAAACTTTTAAGTTTAAATTTAGGAGAAATTAAAAAAGACAACATGGTTATTTTTCAGCTTATAATGATTTAGATCTAATTTAAGAAACTAGCGATTTGTTTCAAGCTGATAATTATAAATAATGTCTATTTTATGAGGAACTTGATGATGAAGTTGAAAAGCTAAAAGTTCAATCAATAAATAGTCCAAAACCCTCTAATTATGTACCATAGGATTTGATTAAAGAAGAACCGGAAGAAGATGTTTAGGTTGCCATGAACTTTTTGAATCAAAGAAAAAGCCAAATTAACAAAATTACTAAAAAATCAATATCCTTGTTGGTTGATGAAGATCTCGTCCCTTTATAGCAATTTAAAGGAATCAATAAATTTAAAAGAGCTGTAGAAGTTGTAAAAAGTCTGAACAAAATTACTAATCGAAAAAGTTTTAAGGCTTAGACCAAAAATATATTGGCATCTTTGAATAGTGAAAATTACAAGGATTCAGAATAAAAACAACTATTAATTGGGATTTAAAAGAGATTAAAATTTATTGAAGATCATAACATAGAATGGATGGAGAAGGATATTTAGGAAATGGAATTCTTAAAGATGAAGTTGTAAATGCTGATTAAACTAAATACTCAGAAACCTGAAAAATTTGATTAGATTGAAACTGTAAAGTAGTATAAGTTTTACAATATACACAACAACGTGGATCAGATATTGACAATTTATAATGAATTTTATAAGGTCAAATTGTAGGAGTAGAAAAACATTCCTTAAGTATTTAAATAATTTGTCAGATATTTGATGTATCCCTATTCATTTATTCATAAATATAAATTTAAATCCAATAATTTCAACGTGAGAGAGATTAAATAAGAGGAAACTAATTAAATAAAAAAGAATAATAAATTTTCAAAGTTATTGACTTTGCATAAATAGAGTAAGAATTTGAGAAAGAAATTAAATGTGAAAAAAGCTTAAATATAACCACTTTGATTAAATAAATAATAATAAATATCATTAATATATTTCTTGCAATTATTCTCTATAAAATAAAGAGTCGGGATGATTTTTTGGAAGTGTTTTATCTAAGATTTGAATACATTTTGTCAGGCATTATTAAGCTGATTAAATGTTTCCAATTTATTTTAATAAGATACCAAGATTTCCATATGTTGTGGCAACAAGTGGATGATCATCTCCTGATTGAGATTACTTTAAGATAACTAATGCATCTGCGAAGAATTTCTAGCTTTTATCATATTCTTCTAGATGCTTACAAGAATTTCCTATGTTATTCAATGTTAAGGCAATTTCAACATGATTTTCTCCTAACTTACTTTTTTTAATAACCAAAGCTTTTTCATATTAGGATTTTGCTTAATGAAAATCTTCCATCTCAAAAAATACATTCCCTAACACTTCTATTGTTGAAGCCACTTCCAAATTTCCAGAGCCTTAAAGTTTTTCTCTAATGGCTAATGCTTCCTCTATGCTTTTCTTAGCCTTCCCTAGAGATCCTTTCAATCTCTAGACTTCTCCTAACATAGTTAATCCTTAAGCTTTCAATAACAAAGCAGAATTTTACAATTATTAGTTTTAATTGTTGTAACTTAACATACTTTGTTATAGATTCTAATTTCCAGAGGTATGTCCTAAAATAAAATTAATAATAAAACCTTCAGTAATTCTGAGTCCTTTTTTAACTCTTTTGAGTGCATGCTTATAATCACCTAATAAGGAATGAACCTTTCCTAAGTTGATGCTCATTTTAGCAAATTCTAGACTATCAGCTCCTTTTTCTTGTTCAGTAATCCTACAAGCTTCTTCTAGAAATGAACGAGCCCTGGCTAGATTTCCTTGTAATCTATATCCATTGGCTAGATTTTCCAATAGAAGAGCACCTTCATAACTGTCATCTCCATTATGTCTAAATAAATAGAACTATAAATTACGCTTTTCTAATACAATCCAGAGCTCTTTCGTAATTATCTAATGCTTCATTCAATTTGCTTTGTTCTCTTAATTAATGACCTATTTCATTGTATAGAATGCTAGCCTTCATAAAATAATCTTAAGCACTAGTCAAATTATTGATATCAATAAATCCATTAGCAATATCAAACAGTACTTCTGCAGCATGGAGATCATCCTTAGCATTTTCATAAGTAACTAAGATTTCCTCCATTTTTTCTAGCCACTTTTCCCACTCGAATAGATCATAATAGGCAACAGCAATCAATTAATAAACTTTAGTAGATTCGATTCCAGCATACTTCTTTTTATATTTCATGCTTTCAACAAGATTGTCTTCGTTAAGGGGCATTTCAGATAAATATGATTTAGTAAATAGAGACAACTCAGCAGGAGTTAAACGACTTGATTCATCGCCTACTAACATGAGTTTTAAGACATCATGATAGTCATTACTACTACCTCTACTGCCAGCTCTTTGATTATTCAGTTTTTTCACTTCATTCCTTAATTCAGAGCTTTCAAAATTGACTTCCAATTAATCCATCATCAAAATGTTTAAGCCTAATTAATAGACATCAGCTAAGAATGGATTGTATCTTCCAACAGTCTGTGCTCCACTTGCATCTACATACTTCTAAACTTCTGGAGGCAAATAATCGGGTACACCTCTGATTGTATTCAATAATTCTTCATTCTCTTATTAGATATTGATTCCCAAATTGTTGAGTGATAATTGGTTATGTAGAGTTTATGCTTTTTTAACAAGTTTTGCCTCTTCAAAGCCTCCAATTTTATAGGTTTTGGCTTAAGAGGAATACCAAATGTTATGAGGACGTAGGTCTCGATGAGTGATATTCAATTATTCTAGTTATCCTAAAGCTTATGCCAATTCTCCAAATACATGTCTTATTTCATCAGATGTCCATTACCAATTATGGAACTTACGAAAAGATATTATTTCATGTAATGTTGAATCGCAATATTCCATCAATAAAATGATCGATCCCTTAGAGTATTCTTTATCTTCATTTTCTAAAATGTAACAATCATGTAAGGATATCAAATTCTTAGATTTATTTCCAATCATTTGCATGATATAGATTTAATATAGAGCCTATTTGAATTCGTAATCTTCATAATCATTAAAATTGATCACTCTTAATGTGTATTTATTACCTGTTTTCTTGTCGATTACTCTCAATAAGGATGTTTCAAAACAATTAGGATCGATGATCACAGACTACATTATTAACAATCACTTTACTTCATCAATGTACCAATCCAACTCATCTTTGTAAGAATAGTCATGACAAACCACTCGTATTGATACAACAACAGAATCATTAGTGGCTAAATGGCTATATGGTTTAAGATTCAAAATGAAGTCCTGTTGTCTCTCGTTTGAAAAGATGTCTATTGATCAATCTTGCTTATACCTTTCTTCTCATTTTCGCCACTTGAAATTAGTACTTAATGAAATCGTTATGATTCAGGTTTCAGTTTTTATTATAATCTTATTGGAATAGCTTAGGCAAATGCCTGTTCATTGGCATCTCTATTGATTGGTTGATTTCCACAACATTGATTCCCCATTTTGATTTTTATTACGTTAAATTATTATATTCAATTCTTACATATAATTATATATATTTAAATTTCAAATTATGGAACCAGACAGGTCAAAGGAGATTCTCAGTAACTTATTGGCTAAATAAATCGATATGAATGAGCAACTATAAAATGAAAATGATGAATTAAATACTAATTTGAAGTACTTTTTATCTCAATTTATTTAGGCGATTGCTAAATCTCTTAAATTAAAAAGATAGTCAATTAGAATAAATCAAGGACAGAATTGTTCAAGTCGATTAATCAGAGAATTCATATTAAACTACAATCTCTCATCAAACACAACAAATAAAATAAATGCAATCTGAAAATTAAGACTTACAAGTTCAAATCCAATAGCAATCAGAAATTAGATCAAAGATGGAATAAGAATTGACTAAAATTATTGAGTCTTTTGAGAGGATGTAAAAAATTAACCAGCAATAATAAGAAGAAATCAATTTGTTATAAGAAAGAAATCAACAACTAGAAGAAACCTAAATTACAAATTAAATGTAAATTGAACAAAGCTAAAAGCAAATTAAACTGCTAGTGAGCTCTAATGAAGATTATGAATAGTAAACAGATATACTTTTGAAACAAACCAATGAACTCAAATAAATATAAATCAAATTGCTTTACAACTTAGATGCAATCTAAAAAGAAAAGGATGAAATGACAAATCAATTTGATGAAAAATTAGTTCAATTCAAGTCTTGTTTTCAAAGTTCTGCTGAAAACACCAAAGATTTAACAAATTAAGTAAATGATTTGAATAATCAAATCCAAATCCTTTAAAAATAAGTAATTCCCTTATTTCTATCATTAGAACTAATAATTAATTGAATAAATGGATAATTATTAGACTCTCTCTATGAAATTAGAATCAGAAAGAGATAAATATTATAAAGACCTAGAAATTACTATTGAAAATAATACAAGATTATAAAATAGCAATTCAAGTCTAGAACATCAATTAAGGTAGCTATCATAAGATCAAGAAACATCTATTAAAAAAGTATTGTATGCGATTAAATTTAGATGAAGTATATGATTGAATAAATTGATCAACTGGAATTAGCTAATGACAGCTAATTGAAATAAAATAATGAACTTAAGTAGTAAATCAAAAAACTACAATTTCAATAAGATTAAGTTCTTAAAGAAAAGGAAGTCATTTATGAACAATTTGAATAAATCTAGAAGAATGCTCAATATGATCATGAAGGACACAGAGAAAAATATATAAAATTGGATAGATCTTATAAAGAATTGCATTCTTAATATGATGAATTAGTAAATAAAGTATTTATCTTCATTATTTTATAGTATAAAATTTAAAATTAAAGTTTTGAAGAATAATAACATCAAATTCAATTGAATATCAAGGAAATCAATGAACTTAAACATAATTTAAGGATAATTCAAGAATCTGAGAGAAAATATTCTTATAATGCAGAAGTATTGAGTAAGGAGAAGTTTATGATTACTTAAAAATTGGAGGAATCCTTCTAAATAATCAAGGATTTAAGAGATTAATGTTAAATTCTTACTGAAAAACTATAGAAAACTGAAATGTTTAATAAACAATTGCTCTTGGAAAATGAACAACAATAAAAACAAGTAAATAGTATTAATATTTTTCAGATAAAAGCACAAGAAAGCAAAATTGAGGAACATGAAGTTCATATAGAACTACTATTGGTTTAAATAAATCACAAATAATCCTAATAAGCAGAAATGGATAGGCAGTAAGCATTGAAACAATCAACCACAAAGAAAAGTTAATCAGTCAACAAGGAAAACAATAGTGAATTAATGAGATTAAAGAAATAAAATACAGAATTAACAAAAGAGGCCATTTCACTAAATGAATAGATCTTGGAACTTAAAGTAATTGATTATTTATATTTAAAAGAATGTCATAAATAAATTGAATGATCAATTGGCATAATAAAGTAAAGTCAAAGTAGGTTTAGAATCAAGAATTTAAAGTTTAATTAAAGTGGTCGAAGAATTTTAATAAAAATAAATCTAGAAGTAACAGGATAGTTTGACAAAGGAACAATTTCAAAATTAAATGGAGCAAATCAAAAAGAACTTTTATATTTAGATTTAATAATTAACAAGAGAGAATGAAGAACTCAAAAAATTGTTATAAACTCAAGCAAATCAGACATTTAATTCTACTGAGGAAGTGTCTTCGCTGCAAGATACGGTGGCAGATTTGAATAGAGAGAAAGTGAATTTAATCAGAGAGTTGAATTAAGAACATGAAGCAAAAGTGAAATCTGAAGCTGAAAGAGATAAAATGAAATAATAAATTGAATAATATCAACTTGAAATTGAAAATTGTCAAAATCAATTAGATCTCTATGTTAAAGTATTAAAACAAATGGATGAAAAACTAAAACAGTAATGATAGAACATTTTTTGAATTTGAATATTTCTCCTTCATCAATATAATTAAATCCAGAATACAATACTAAATATATAATCATCTTGATAATTACAACAAAATAAAAACTATTCTTAAATATTTATTGATTACTTGTAACATGATTCTAGTAATAAATTCTTAAATTTAATGCTGTTTTATGAAAATTACTATCATTAGAACGTAATATTTATAGAAAGCAATGCCAGTGTAAATAGGAAAGAAGTGCAAGAAAATAATATTGATGTAACAATAAATTCAATCTTAATTTACTGATAAAATATTTCTTAATTAATTTATTTGTTATCAATTTGGAGACATAATCTCATTATGAAAAGGTTGACAAATTAGTGTAGAAGCTTTCATTATTTGCTGAATTTTGATGAAAACTACTTAAGTTGGCAAATTTAAGGATTAACCTATTTCTTATATTTGACATAGTTTTTCAATTTAAGTGGAGAATTCAAACCTCAATCTGATATTATGTATAAAATACTTTAATATTAGCACAATATATTCTCTGATAAGAGGAACATTCATTTTTAACATAATGGATGAGAAATACTTCACAATAATTCAGATTCTCTTTTTAATTTTCAATGTAATTCTCATAATCAGTTTATGTGCAAATATTATACTCAACTACATATAGAATTCAAAAAAATGGAAACTGCTAATAATCATCATCAATTTGGTTATAAATGTGTATCCTAATGTATTTTTCATCCCAATCATCTGGTTAAATATAAAATTATGTTTTACATAATCTGCATTGCTTTTTGCAATAGCATTGATAAACCTATTAATTTCTATGTTTTTGACTATTCTGGTTGTATTTTTTCAAAGAGGAGATGCACTCCATTAATATGAAGATGTTAACAATAATATCATTTTGATAAGAATTCTAGTGAAGCTTGCAGAATTTATTACTATTTATCTTTCATTCTTGGATGATACCTTAACTTTTATTTTCTAACTATTTGTATTTCTGTCTAATATATCACTAAATGCGTTTAAATTCACTGACCAATCTGATGGAAGAGTAAGATAGAACTTATTATTTTTGATTTTGAGCATTACCCTTTTAGCAAAACTCACTCTGATGGACTACTTGATAATATCAACGGTGATTTTGTATTTTTACTCTTAATTATTGAACATAAAAACACAAAAAGTTTTAATACAAGGGGATTCAATATTATTGTGTTAGTTAGCTGGGAAGATCTATAAAAATTGTTTAGTAGATAAACAAGCCAGAATACAGTTGCAGATATTTAAGAACAATCATAAATGTGTGAAATGCAAGGCTTTTTATGACATAATCGAATGTATTCTCAAGAGAAAAGCAAGAAATGAAAGACATAAATTGATATATGCTAACTTTGTATAAAAGAAATGGCCATTACGTGCATTAGTAGAGTTGCATAAAGAGTAGAATGAAGACTTTTATTATTAATCTGCAGTGTTGACATTTTAAAAATTAAATATTTCTAAAATTGAGATTGCTAGTTACATTTCCACTTCTTATTAATCATAGAAAGTTTGTCAATTAGTAATTGATCAACTTTAAAAAGTAATGGAAAATCTTATAAAATTTTGGAATTAAACAGTTATGAATTAATTTGATTTGATGTAGTTTTATCAAGCATCTCGAAACTAAGGATTATAAATCAAGTAAATGAAGTTGTTATTCGAAAAAATATATAATTTAAATAGTCATACATTATGGTGTAGTTCACAATTAGATGTGATGAGTTTAAGATTGCAACAAGTATATTATTGCGTAGTAAATGTTGATCTATTTAAAGTATATTGATAAATGTATTTAGGCTTAATAAATGGAGGAGAAGATTAATGAAGTGTTTAGATTTGAAAAGTATCAACAATTCTTGACAATCGATAGCAATTAATTAGTAATGAGTATAAATGTTATTTACATTAGACAGGTCACTACTAATAAGAACTTCTCTAATTTATAATGTAAACAAATTGATCAAACCAAATTATGAATAAATGAGTAAATTCCTTGAAACTTCCATTGAAGATATATCATTGATTAAATCAAGTTTAGATTTGATGCCTTCTTATTTGGCCACAATCCATGATTAATTGACTGAAACCTTTATTTATAAAGGACAATCTAATCTATCTCAATAAGGTTAATCAACGTTCTGTCTGAATCCAAAAGGATACATAGTTCCCTGTTACATCCATATTCTACCCATTTAAGCAGAAAATGACTATTTCATCAATGCAATACTAACAAAGGAGTAAAATTACAATGAGTCAATCATATTTGGGATGAATGGAAAATTGTTTGGGATGACATAGAATTATTTTGAGTTTACACTTTAGAGTTTGATTTTTGACAATTTTTCTAAAAGAATAACAATTAATGAGATTATTGAAAAGGGAGCACTAATCTAATATTATATAGATAATATAATTGATTAGATATATAATCTAAAATAGAATATTGAAAGGCATTAAAATTATACGCTTAATGAGTTGACATCATATTGGTAGTATCCTGAAAATCACTTCAATTGTGTAGTCGGTGCTAATTAAATTATAATGAGATAGTAGTACTCATCTAATCATGCGTTATCTTTTTCTAACTTTATCTCTTAAAAAACTTATTTGCAAACATCAAAACCTAGTACAGTCTAAATCTCAGAATTTGATGAATCACTTCAACATAGCAAAGATCTCAACTTTGAGGGTTGCGAATGGTAGATATTGAATAATAATTATAACAATTCTATAAGATAAATGTTGGATCAATTAGGGGAAAGTCAAAAAACAAACAGAGGCAGAATTTAAATAATGTATTCATTGTCCTTTCGAAAAATTTAAATTGGTAAAAGAACATTAGGATATTTCTTATTAGAAATTAAAGATTGTAAATAGGATTACACTTAAAAACACACTCTTGACCAATTTACTTCCTATAAAACCAGAAAATCAAAATCAAGATCAAGATCAAGCAAAGTAGATAAATCTTCATGTGAATTTCCAGTTGATGAGATCGAAATCATCAACTCTGAGAGACCACAATCAAATAAGGAAATTGAGAATTAGATCAAACATATCAAATTAAATAATCATCTTTTATATTTAAATAAAATAGAACATGAAAGATAAACATTATTAAATAATTACTTATCATCCATAAGTGTATCAAAATAAAAAATGTAATCTTATGATTTCGAAAATACTTCTAGATTGTTGAAATTATAAACTGATAGATAACCAAAAAAATAATTATTAACAACTAGAATAGAATTATAAAGTATAAATATTTAATAAGATGATGATGATGTAATGTAAGCAGTTGAATAGGAATTTTAAGAAATTATCTTTGAAAGAAAAGGAATTAATTAGTAAGAATAAGAGGAAGATCATAATAATCAAAAGAATAGAGTAAAATAGAATAAAGACTCAAATTAAAAGTAAAAAACCAAAACCTAATTCTAATTGGCAACTAATAAGACATTTAAGAAACAAATCAATATTCTCAAGGATGCATTTTTGTATCTCGATCATATCTCTAAATCAAACTTTACCCTATCTTGCCTAAAGAAATTCACATATTTTTCTTTTTGTGTTATCCTTTTGTTAATAATCAATATAGGATTAGAAAGTAATGAAGTTTAACAACATGTCTCAAGTAACGATAGATTTATATAAAATACTTTAACAAAAGTTGAATTTCATAAATTACTAGCTATCAAACTCAATTTACATGATGTTGTCAAACTATCATAACAGTCAATAATTAATTAAAATTAGTACATTATCCAAATGGCTTAAACCCAAGCCGAATCAATTTATATTTAAAATATATAGAATTAAGAATATTTAATTTTGAATCATTATTCTAAGGATGAGAGCATCGATTTAGAATAATTTCATATTATCTTGGAATAATTTAATAACTAAATGAGACAAGCTTACTACAACTCTACACATTTTACATTTAACTTTACAAATAATACACATTATATATTCTCTTACTTCTATCGAACTATTACATAAGAAGTGGATAACTATATGGATTAACAATCAGATTTAATTTAAACACTTGTGTTTACTCTCTTAAGCTTTTGTTTTATTGTGTATTAAATAAAATTTTTATATGCAAAGTAGTAAGCCGTAATTTAAATCCTTAGATTGATACAATAAACAAACATAATCAAAATATAAAATCACATAGCTAGGCTCTCTATAATAAAGGAAACGTTTGAAACTAAATTTGAATAAAATTCACTCTATGATACGAATTCTAAGAATTGGAAGTTAACTTCTTATGTAGCCATTGTCTAAGAAGAACTTCATATTGAGAGACAATAAAATAAAAAGATCCATGAATTAGAGGGAAATCTAAATCACCGTTACATATTCCCAAACTTTATAATTGTTACAGTGCTATGTTTATTCATTCTAACTGGATCATTGTTATAACAAAACTATTATAAAGATAAATTTTTAGAAATTGAGAAATCCTTTTTAAAACTTAATCTAGTTCTTGATTCTGGATTACTTTATGGAACTCTTATTAAAACGAATACGATTTTAGATATATCTGATTAATTGGCTAACATGGTGATTACTTAATTTAACGATAGCATGAACTTATTGATCAAGATATCAAATGATATCATTCTAAATCTTGAATACTTGTAAGAGGATTCAATACTAGACTTATTAATTTCAGATTATTGCTTAAATTATAAGGATAAAATTAAATATTGTTATGATAATCAATATCCTTATAAAGAGATGCATTCATTAATAGATAGAGGAATGATGAGTTTGATTAATAATATTGAAAAAGTAAAGCTGACAGAATTTCTGTTTGAATTAGCCAATGATTAATTTGAGAATAATGAGGATGAACTAATTAGTTTTGTTTAAAGTCAAACATTCATAAATACATTTTTAGCTTATTTTTCAGAAACAACAAATGTGTTTAGTGATTAACTCGGTGAATTATATAATTTCTAAAACGAATATTATAGTAAATATGTTTTAGTAATCTTGTTTTATGAAATAGCTGTTGGTATAAGGTAATTATTTATAATATTGAATAGTGTTGGGTTAATGTATTTATTATATGGATATTTGACACAATTATATCACAAAATAGACTTTTAGTATATCATTTTATTTTTGAGGACAATGCCGTATGAATAGATTCAATAAAAGAACTTTTTGCATCAAATGAAAAGCATTTTGTAAGAATAATGACCTTAGCTGGGATTTATGTCATTCGATGTTGATAAGAGATGATATAATTATAAATTAGATATTCATTTAATTTAAAACAAAATTTCACTTTATTCCGCTAATGTAGGCTATCTCATTCTTTTTGGTTATCTTTTTATTAATTTAAAACCACAAGCGAATCGTTGTAATCCAATGGGAGATTATTGTCCTAATTTTCTCAATTTAAATCCTTTCTTTATTGCCATAAAGTAAAATGAATAAAGAGAACTTTCAGGATATAATCTCTTTTTACCAAAGAATTTTTATGCCCTTGTATATCTTAATGAATAATTGATATTCGATACCTTTTTATTACTGCATCATAATTATTGAAAGGCTAATAATACTAAAAGATGCTCATTTTATCAAAATCTTAGAAAATAGTAGTAATAGTTGGAGCTAACTATAACTAACATGCATTATTTTATGTCAGATTATCTGTTATAACAGTTGGGTCATCATTATGTGTTCTAGTTCTTTATGTTATTTTTCGAGGTTGTTCCCTTGTTGCAGTATGACGATCAAGATCGGATTGATTTTTTGAATGCACTTACTATTTAGAATTTCGAATTTCTGGATGAATGTAAGAAGGATCATCTACAGATCCACTTCTTGAGAGTAGTTTCTTTGATGATTAGTATTTATTAATTAATTCATTAGATGTTGATAAAGGATGCGACGATAGAGGAATGACTTGATCTTGCCCTTCTGATGAATTTTAGGAATCGCTCAATTTCTCTACATTCCATACAGCTATAACACTTGTATAATATAATACTTTCTTTATGTTTTGAGTTATAACCAAATCCTGCTGTCTAAACAGTCTATCTCGGAGGACATTATTTACGATGATATCCTTTATTGTCTAATTCTTAATCTTCCACTTCAATTTATTATTGTTATTGTTATTACTATTGTTATTATAATTTTGAACTTACCTTACTCAGACTTGCAGAGTAACTTCTTTGTTGATTTATAGAAGATGGTAAGTCTAATAATTACAATTATATATTTACCGTCATCATCCTCATCATCATTTTCGTATGCATCATTTATAGGCATTGTATGTGAATCACCATCCTCAATTTCAGTACCACCCTTTTCCTATTGGTACATATCCTAAATCAGATCATGAGCTCTTCCTGAAAAATACTTCTACATTGTAAATGCACAAACCTCTTTAGTTTTTTTTGCTCTGCTAAATGCAAGACTTCTTTATTATTCTACTGGAAATAATTCTTTCTTGAGTATCTTTTCTTGGTCAGCACAAAAATGCAAAATGTGACAATTATTTATAAGATGTCTATTACTATTGCAACTATAACAATTTAATTATAGAGAAGAGAATTCATTGTTAATTAATCTATCTCTTGCATCACAAAACTTTTTTCGTAATCATTTGGGAAAACTATTGTAAAATAGCCAGAAAATTTTCTCTTTTTATTTTAAACGCCCTTGTAAATCCTTTAGAGATCGCAGTAGCTGTTCTAGGATTTCCAGTAAAAAATGCAACCTCTCCAAAAGACTAATATTACTTGAGTATTTTGATCGAGTTTCTCTTTATCATGTCTCCTAACTAATTTTTCCCTGAGAATATTAACTCTACTTCCCCTTTAGTAATTATATATAACGAGCAATCGTCTATTTAATTACATGTAATTATTCTTTCATCAGGACTAAATGACAATTCCTCCATAGATTAAAGGAGATTCTTGAGAAATTGTTCAGAAAACAATTTCATAATGATTTTACAATTCTTAAGAATGTTACCTCGCAATTGATATTATAATTCATCTTAGAGATGTCTACTCAACTTTTTCACAATTGAACCAACCTCATCGTCATTCATTTCTTATTCTTCCTACCAAATGTACTCTAAATAACTTCTTATTCTTGTCTGTAAATCAAATTGAATTTTATTCTTAGACATAAAGGTATTAATCAAAGTAACTGTCCTGCTGTATTCCATTGTTCCTTTGTACATATTAGACACGAATATTCCTATGCTATTAACAGAATAAGCAAAAACTATGCTGGCTACAAACATGGTTATGTTATTCATTAATAATTCCAGGTTATTTTGAGCTGTGATATCACCATAACCTACAGTTGTCATTGTCATGGTCGCCCAATATATTGAGTAATTGTATCTAGTACTATTTGTTTTCTCTCTTAAGTTGTAAGCATCCAACCAAGTATAATTACTTGTGTAATGTGCTATCCCATGCCATGTGCATCCACAGATGTGAGCTATAAATATTATTATCATAAGCAATTTCATGAGACCAACCATGTCATTAAGTGATCCATTGAGGTTAAAAAATCTAGATAAAACTATGATTACTCTTAGATTTATGCTAAAATCTTATTGATTTTTGTTATTCTGAGTATGTAGAATATTGCACCCAGCACTATTTGTAGGATGAGCATATTGCTGTCTTTCGAACTTAGGTACGGAATAAAGAGCTAAGCTGAAACAGTGGATAATGAGACCATAAATAAAATGTAATATTTACTAAATCTACAAATGCATATTAGTTAAAATAATTGATTATTACTCTTTTTCTATCTTTGATGATTTATCCCTTGTAAATAAATGCCAGATTGAGTCCAACCACTACATCAAGTGACAAAATAGAGAGGAGCACAATTTCTATAATCTTACTGCCTCTATCCCCGTCAAATAATTCACTTATGTAATATATTTCAAAAGAGATCTTGTAAGGTAACCAAAAGAAGATCATAATATAGGTGAGAATTTGGAACACATCCCAAATCACTATGAATTTGCTATAAGGGGTAAATACATCAATTAGGTTCCAAAAAGCGAGAGATTGAATTAAGGACCTCTAATTAGGATAAGCAATATTTGAAAATCCATCCTACTCAAATTATAAATCATCTAATTATTCAATTTAATAAGTAGATAATTAATGCAGTTTCCTTAGATATGATCTATTCCAAAGGTTATTTATAAAATTGTTTTGTAAACTTTTAGCTATGATTAATCTCAAAAATTAAGGTTTGCTCTCCTTCTCAGATTCAATTTCATCTATTTCATAGGCAGATTGAAATTCAGACTACCTTGGTCCTATAGTTTTATATTTATCTCCATTTTTAGGAGTCAGAGGAGGAGTGTTTTATAGCATCATATTATCAGGGATCATAAAGGTATTAATGCTTCTTCCCTAATTATCACTTTCTTAAAACGCTATCTTTTTATTTAACAGATGATTAATTGGGCCTTTGAACTCTTTGTCCTGAAAATTATTTCGAATTAAACTTTCAGAAAAATCAAACATATATAATAATATTTGGCATATGATTCTATTTCTAATAAATGATATTAATTTTTAATTATAGGCTAAAGATTCTCAGAAATTCGATTTTATTTGATATTATTTGTATTAATTTGGGAATCTATTCCCCCTTAATATAAGTATATTTAAAGATATTCTCAAATCGATATAAAGAAGATATACTTCACTAAACAAATTGAATTGGCTATAACCTTAATATAAAGGAATATTGGCTCAAATATTCTAAAAATATTTAAAACCAAAAACAATTTCTTTATTTATAAATAACATTAGGCATGAAGATTACTTAGTATTAAAATAATGTATTAGCAAAATGTATTGTATTTCTAGTAGAGTAGTGTCTATAAAAAGAAAGTGATCCTTGAAAAATGGGCCTGAATCTTTATTAACTAAATTGTTCAAATTTTATTAATTATATGTGGTTGAGTTCCGAAAGTAATCCATATCATGTTTTTTGGATCAATTTAGGAAGTCAATTTTAAACCAACCTCAAATAAATGAGAGGATAATACTTTCATATTTGGATGTAAGATATTTGATTTTCAGAATTTTTTAAAAAGAACTTTTAAATAAAATGCCCCCTAAGTTGTAACTTAATAAAGGCATTCTTTATTCAAATAACTTTCTTTTGGGATCTACTAGGTTAATTTTTGTTCAAAAATTTTAGGGAATTATTTTTGATTTAGATTTATCTTCCCAACCTCAGAATTAGTGTTCAAAGAACAGAAACACCTTATTTTGGTAATTCTGTTCAAGATTAAGAATTTTTAATAGTTCTCAATGATTGAATATGAAATTTAACAATAATGATAAATAATTGACAGATTTAAGATAGATTTATAAGTGAAGGAATTGAATGAGTACTCATTATGAAGTATAAATTGATATTATTAATTATGATTATGAGATATAATTCATTATTCTTCTTATTATTGATTATATTTCTGAATATACTTTTAGAATTTTTAAAAATTAGCATCACTATTAACATTATAGGATTGTGTGTAATCTTCGTCATTTTCAAACACTACTTGTTTAGTTGGGAAGTACTTCTTAAATACTTGGCGGTTGCCTTTAGCATATTCAGCAGCTCTCCTGATTACTTCTTCGTTAGACAAGTTCTCTCTTTAGCCCTTATTTAATCATGAGTAACTTACAGGGAATCCTCCACTTCTCATTTTGTAGAGTTGCAAAAATGATTGGAGTTAAGCTTGTTAATCAAATTCGTCAAATTGTACTCCTCTCAAATACAAATCAACGTTATCCCATACTGAATGTATTTCATCAGTAAGTTAGGTGAATTGTGAAGAGACACTTTCATTTTTGGGTCTAATTGATTAGGATTCCTTTTTTGGTCTAATTTCTTCAACTGGTTCTTCTAAGACTTCGTCTAGATTCTAATGATTTTGAAGGAGTTCCTCATTTGATTTGTTTAATTTCAAATTTTGTTGATTTGGTAATTATTATTCCTCAGATATTTTGGAGTTCCTATTGTGTTGTTTTGCATCAGCTCTATCTTCTTCTTTCTTTTCTTCCTTTGCTCTCTCCTTTTCCATACTAGTCCTTCGAGATTATCGCAATGAGAGAGTATCAATAACAGTTCTCCTAATTGAAAACAAACTTTTATGTGTTTATTCTCCCTCATCTTCAGACCTTGGAGAATTTAACGATGGTAGAGTAGGCATAGTTCTGTCAGTGGGTAATTGTTTAAAATGGGGACGTTCCTTAACAACTGCCTTAATAGTATCTCTAGTATTAGTTTTAGTATGAAAGCGTGAATTGGGAATATGTTCTGATTACCTATTGGGAATATTCATGGTTCCGATACTCTAATGATTTGAGATGTCTTACCTAATTTAGGGTAATTTGAGAGTGGATCTAACGATTAGATTTCTATCTCTTGGTTTTCCAATAAAGCTTTTTTGATATTACTTCATTTTATGATAATATTTATATATTAAAAAAGTAAGTTTTATAAAATTTAATTTATATAATATATATAAATTAATAATAAATGGTCATAGACAACATTATAGATGTGCCAATCGTTTATGAATGTTCCCTTGATAAGTGTCTCCTATTAGATAAGCTAATTTATGGGCATATTACACACAGGATGGTACTCTAAATAATATTAATTGAATAAATACCTGACAGCTCCAGTCCAATTCTAATAATTAAAGCATTGATAATAAGTTAATTACCAAAACAATTCTTCACTCCAATTTGTATTGTTCTCTAAAACTCTATAATGAGTGGGAGTGCAAGTACCCTAAGTAACATATTGAGCAGTGATGAAATAATCAAAATTAGAGGATGTTATCTTGTCTGCGATGACACTTCCTGAAGGAGGATTAGAAAGTTACTATTTCTACTGATTTTACCCACCACCACCATTGACCATGAAGAAACGATCATTGATTTTCTTATTGATCATAATAACAGCAAATTATGGATTGTAATTCTTATTGATACTCTTAATGGCATTCTTCATTTATTGTATTTCAGTCTGTTTAAGTGCCTCAATTTAAGCATTTCCAACACCATCTCTAAATACAATTATGGTATCAGGTAGATATTTTCTGCCATTCCTTTCAAAATAAGCAGAGATAGCTTCTACAATCACTCTTCCAACTTCTTAAGACATTTCCTAACCTTCTCTCATAATGATTGGTTTAGCAAATGTATTTAAACACTCAGATTCCAAATAGGCAACAAATCCCATACAAGATTTCCGATTGGTTAATAATTTATGATAGATATCGATGCCAACAACCATAGTTTTATCTGAAATGCCATTTGGTTTTGGGATGGCCCATAAAGGATTACCTAATTTCATACTCATTTATTAAGCTATTTTAGAAGCAACGCTGGAAGGATTTTTGGTTTTTAAGAATTTGCTTAGAATGTTTTAATGACTGATCCCTTGATCTTGAAAACAGTACTTCTTGATATGTCCATATATTCTATCTTTATCTCTTTCGTTAACAAAAGTGACTATCAATTATGGAGGTTTGTCTCCAATTTCAGCTGTCAATCTCTACAGCCAATTTTATATGTTGTTGTCTTTAAGCATAACAAAGTAGGGTTTCTCAATTCTGATTCCGATTCTCTCTCCTTGTTTTTACAATTCCGAAACTATAAAATCAACATCGTCATCATCATTCTTTCCTCTTGAATGGTAAACCATAAACCAATCTTGAATGTGAGATCCTTAAAATACAGGATCTTTGATCATGAAGAATCCACTTTGATCAGTTTAGTATTCTTTATTACCCATATATATTAGAGGTGCTTGAAGTTGAAATCCACAGACATTCTGATCATCACTCAATTGAATATTCTATTTACTAAGTTACTTTTTTAATTTCTGATAGAACCCATATATCTCATCATCTCTTTGTTGAGGTGTCAATTTAGTATATTTAGCAACACTTTGCATGCATCTCTAGTCACATCTTTAACGATCAGTCAAACCTGTCATAGTCAATAACTCAGGAACTAAATAGGATATTTTATCTTGATTTCTTTTATCTTTGAATACTAAAAGAGGTTGTTAGAGATCTTTGATTTAAATATTATATCTTTGTTTGTAGTATTCTTAATAAGTGATAGACTTTCCATCTTACAATTAGAATGAATGCACAGGAGAAAGACTGAAATCAATGTCATCTATTTTATAAATTCTGCAATTCCCATAGGCTGCCAATACACTTAATCCAATCATTTCATTTTTGATATCTTAAATATTTCTAGAGTTGAGACTTAACATGAATTCTAAGGCATTCTGATCTCTAAGAACTCTGGATGCAAAATCAATTTAAAGAAATGGCATGCCTTGGTAGAACTAGAAGGATGTCTTAACTCCTCTCCATACTTTTAATCCATGTTCATTAATCTAATTTATAAATCATAGATATACTCTATTGCATTCAATATTTTTTGGATCATAAAATTTAGATTACCTACCAATTTCTATCATACCCATCTCCTTTAAAGATCTCTTAACTGCTACATTTATTGATTGTGTGACTGGATTCGTTGTTGTTTCTGAAAGGTCTGACAATGTATACTCCTTCTTGTGTTATGCTATAACTACATATTCTAACTCTTAGAATGATGCTTTGGCTATCAAACGATCCTTAACATTGAAAGATGACCAAATATTCTTGCCTCTTAACTAAAATCATCTTAAAATTTATTACTGTGAACTCTTATAATCCCTATATTTAAAGATCTTTAGTTGCCAATCTAACTATTTCATCTCTCAATTTTCTAGCATCATCTGCTATTGGTGGATCAAACTCGACTGCGTAAATATTAATCGCTTGATTTTACTAAATAAACTTCATTGGAAAATGATTTGAAATCAGATTTATACGTCTGCTTATTTGTTCCAACCTTTATGATCTTGCAGGTCTCTTTGGTAAATCACTAATTTTTTACATAATTAATTTATTTGTATCCTTGCACCCCAAATAGCGAAATCTTATTCAGGATTTTTTAAAAAGGGTCAGTCTAAATTACTCTCCAATTCTCATCATAAGCAAATACTACATTATCTAATTCTAAAAGTAATTCATAATAATATAAGCAAACAAGAAATTTGGCTATATATGTTTGAAATCTGAATTATTAACAACTTGGAACATTTAATTACATGTCATGCAAAGTAAATTATGGGTATCTAACTTCAAACAAATCAGATTGAAAATTATTACATTTAAAAGTGGACATCTACTTTAATAGGAAAGCTAATAGGAAAGCAATCGTATGAAGCTTCTTTTTTCTTACTCAACAAGTTTATTATAACATTCAATAGAACCTTATATTTCATCTATGCTTTCTAAATATTTCTAGGTGCTTCCAAAATATGATTCTAATCTAGGTATACAATTTCCTTAATAAAATGCCTTCTCATGATTTGGCAAAACATGTAAATTATAGATATTTATTCTCTTTCTTTTCTTTTGTTATTGTTTTCATTTTAATTATGAATAAAATTGAATGTTTGTTGGATTCTATTTCTCAAGATCTAATTAGAACATAATCTACTTCATATACTAATTAAATTATGTTGCCTTCAATTACCCTTAATTTGTGATTATCACTATTCCACTATTTCAAATTTCTATTTTTTTATTTGTCAACAGTTCTTGTATTTTAACACATTCTAACTCAAACTTTTAGTTGATTGGTTTCCTGTCTAATACTGCTGATTACAAATTGTGTTAATGTTGCACTTGGAATCTTATTTTTGATAATTTTTATGTCATATTAGTAAATTGAAAATATAAATATATATTAATTTTTGTTTTTGTTTTTGTATTTTATACATTCAAGATCAAACCAAATATTTGTTAAATCGTTGTGTTTACCATTTATGAATTCTTGAATATTAAAATATGATTGAAGCTTTGACAATAACAGATAATCTTGCAAATTTAAATTAATTTCACCTTTAATATATCACAATTTGACAATTTATAAGTCAGACTGATGGCTTTGATTGAATTACTTAATTCTTATCAAAAGTGTTTAAGAATTTCTTTGAACAAAATACTTAATTGATATAATTAATGAATAATTATCATTACCTTCTGAAATTCATTATCATTGGTGATACATGTATATCCTAATTATTACCATATTAAAGGTGTTGGCAAAAGTTGTCTCCTTCTCCAATTTACTGATTCTAGATTCAGAAATGAACATGATGCAACAATAGGGGTTGAGTTTGGATCAAGAAACACCAAGATTAATGACAAGACTATTAAGTTGTAAGTCTGGGATACAGCAGGATAGGAAGCATTTAAATCAATTACACGCTCATATTACAGAGGGTTTATAATTTTCAATAAATTAGATCGATTGGTGGCATTCTTGTATTTGATGTGACTTCCAGATAGTCTTTTGAAGGTGTTGCAAAATGGTACTAAGAGATCCAGGGTTATGCTTGCGATAAAATTGAAATGGCGCTAGTAGCAAATAAAATAGATCTAGATGCAAAGTATAATTCCATACTTATTTTAAAGACGTGAAGTTCAAACTGAGGAAGCACAAGCTTTTGCTAAAAAACACGGATTTGCATATTTTGAGACTTCTGCAAAAACAGGGGAAAACGTTGATACTGTATTTGAATCTATGGCTTAAACAATTTTAAAACGGATTGATTCTGGGGAGATCGACCCCTCCTAAGAAGTTTTATTTGTCATATTTTATAAATCTTTTAGATATATGGAATCAAGGTAGGTCCTGGAACTGTAGAGGTATAGAAAAAGTAAGCAGTAACTTAAGATCCTCAAAATCCTAAGCCTTTAACAGGATATACTACACCTGCAGGAAATAAAAAAGCAGAGAAAAAGGAAGAGAGCTGCTGTTGATTGTTATGCATATATATAAAAATTAATATAATGCAAACTGATTATTTTTCTTAAAGATCAGCCAATCAGAATAGTTAGAGTGCTAAGAATTTTATTTAACAAAATAGAGGGCCAAAGACCGCTCCACCAGCCATGTATTCAGTTCCTTGTATGAATTGCGAGAATTTAATACCTATAAATGAGATCGATCAACACACAATGAAATGTTTAAGCGTTTCAAAGAGTGTAACGGCAGTACTAAAATCGAATAGGATTCTAGATGAAATAAATTTCAAGATTTCAAAGCTGAGAGATTCAATTTAACAATTAAATTCAAAAGAATCGAAATAAGAAATTAAAAAGTATTTAATCAGAGCAGACGAAATGTGTGAGCAAATATAGACAATCCAAAACACAAATTAAATTGAATTAAGAAAGCTGTAGGATTTAAATTAAGAGTTAAGAACAATGACAGAATCTTACCGTGGTTCCTTAGCTATCGCATTATATCTAGAAAGATTGCATTCTTTGGGATTGTAAAAGCAAACTTAATTAGAAAAGGAGATACGCACTCCCCGAGTTGATATTCCAAAGCCCAATTACAATAATATCAATAACAACAATTAAATTAGTAGTAATTAAGTAAGCAACAATTACAGTAGTTATGGCAGTGCATAATAGTTATCTACATATCGCTTTTAATAACCATCTGAATAGAGTAGAAATTCGCAATTGCCTCCTTCATCATAATTTTAGAATTCCCCATATGGAAGACCCACAATTATAACTAAATTCTCTGGTAGTTAAGATAGAAATTAATTGCATGATATGAAAAGTGAAATTTTGACGAAGATATCAACGTCCTAATTTGATGAAAGTGAAGCCAATCAAAATGATAGTGATCTTAATAACTCTAATCAATATAGTTAGCAATAAAGGATATTCTATTCTAAATGTTTAGCGTAGAAAACCAAATTATCCAATAGTCACCCATCTCAAAAAATACCTTTGTGTATACTCCATAAGGAGATGCTTCAAAGAAAGATTCCAAATTCAATGTGGGACAAATTCATCATGGACGCCTTGAATAACCCCCATCAATACTTAGATATGAACAAGGTATAGAACACGCAAGGTTTGAAGAATCAATTAAGATCCATGACTCAAGAACACTAATTCAAGTAAAGAATACACAACATTTGAACTCAAGCTTAAGTATATATATAATAAATATATTTTCTTAAATCATTCTAAATCAAGGGAGAGTATAATGTTTTGATCTTTCTTTGATTAAAGTCCTAAATCATGAATTTTACCATATAAATAAATTGATGCCTGTTAAAATGTTTCACATTAATAATAATTCAATGAGCGTAATCAGGGAAAATAACAAAAATAGAGGTAAAGTCTATCGTTGCTTTGCCATTTTTAACTGTGATAGATAA
This sequence comes from Paramecium tetraurelia, assembly GCF_000165425.1. Classification (NCBI taxonomy): domain Eukaryota; phylum Ciliophora; class Oligohymenophorea; order Peniculida; family Parameciidae; genus Paramecium; species Paramecium tetraurelia. The sequence continues at coordinate 187,695 of NW_001799599.1, read as the reverse complement.
GAATTCACTCACATTTAAAAGCGACGATGCAACAAGTCTTATGAATCCTCTTATCAAGACATCAGAAATTAAGCTGAACTTTGTTTCTCTACTCATTCCTTAGAACTAAGTTATAAGAATGCCTATTCAGAATGGTTCGGAATCTTAGATTAACCATAAAGTAATCAAGTCTAACCATTTTATAGAGTGTTATTTCATATTCATGCTCTTTCCTCAAACCAATATCTAATTAGTAAATGATGCCTTAAATCAATTAATTAAATTAGTCTCATCCATACCCAATTACTACCACGTAAAGATTTAAACATAAATAGTTAACTTCTGAATAATTGGATCAACTAAAAAGAGCAGAAATGAGGAAACTGATAGACAAATTAGAAAATGAATACATTGAAAAAGATGGCATAATGGGTAATCCTTCAGATGATGAATAAGCTGGTAGCAAGATTTTGAGTATTAATCCTATTAAGTATAACTACATCATAAAATAAGGTCAAATCCTCCAAGCATATTCAGATCAAATATTTAATTATAACAATCAAAAAATGACACTGTAAATATAAAATCCTAATTAATAGAAAGAACTTATTCAGATCTAAACTGTAGATAAGGAATATCTTGAGTTTGGAGTCTATAGAGGATTTGCTATCTTTAGTGTCAAATAATAAAAAATCATATTCTAACTTAAAAGAGGATCCAAATCAGCATTTTCGCAATCAATCAATAATATAGAGAAGTTATTAATGATAAATTCCAAATAACCTGAGTAAAATTAGAAAATATTTTAAAAAATCAATTCCAAAGCAGAATGGCATGGTAAGTATCATAAAATTGATTGTACTTATTTTTACTTTATTTTATAGAATGCTATTATTTGATTATGACATATCAAAATGCTGACCCAGAGGAATGCCACAACACTTTAAAATTAGCAATAAGTAGATTTTCGAAAAATCCAAATTTTGTTTAATATTCATAATAAGAACTGAATGATAAATACCTTTGGGATATCAGCAATCTGTTAAAATCTTCAGAAAAGCAATATGAATTTGATCAAGGATATTTAGGTTAACCCAGTGATGATGAGATAGTACCTAAATTAGACATTCTAAAATAAAGGACTTTTGGCTTAACAAAAAATTATTCTTCTTTTTCAGCATCCAAAATGGAATTAATTTAAATGTAGATTCTGCCAAGAGCTCGTTTAATGCAACTAGGAGAAACTGATTTAGATTCTCCTATCTAAACAAAAGAAACCATATTAACAAAACTTGATCATTTTGAACCTTTGGTTAATGATACAGAAGATATATTGTAATATGGTGTAATCACTTCTCTTGTTATTCTGTTAATTATTTTTGCATATTTGATATTAAAATGAAACATAATGATTATTGATATTTATAATATTCGTAATGGAGACCATAGCAGCACTAACTAAAAATACATTTAAATTAACAGCCAATCTCAAACCACTCGATAAAGATATAGTTCAACTTCAATAAGATTATGAAATCATGAAAAAGAATTGAGAATAAGCCAACGCAGATTTGCAAGCTAAATTTGATGAAGTTTATGAGTACTAATTAGTCTTATAAATTAATAGTAAAATCACTTAAATTAAACAGGTGTTTGTTAAATTGGCTGTTGAATTGAATGGAAAATATAAACATTCTAAAAAGTCATCAATGCAAATATTTCAAGTTACAATCTCACATGAAAACCGACATCTATGTTCCGTCTGAAGTAGCACGTGGATGACATTATTTACATTATCTTTAAATTCTTGATTTAATTCTTTGTAGAGCTGAATAGCCTAAACAAAATCAGCCTTATTGTTATTTTAGTAAATGCTGTTTTAGGAAAATCTTAAAATCTTCCATCTCCATCCTAATCTTTGTATTCATCAATTCCGATTAGTTTTCTTTATTACTTCTTGGTGGTATCAATTTAAACAGTTCATTACTCTGATTATAAGCTGGATATTAATTCAAAACAAGATCTTCATTTTATTTACTATAAGTGGATTTATATATTTATATATATATTTCGTTATTATCATTCATTTATGATCGAAAATCAAGCAGTTCTCTCTTACTTTGTCATTATTTAACCTTTTCTCCTGAATAACAATTGATATTAAAAAATATTCAAAATTTGATTGAATATAAAATATCGTAATCAACATATTTGCTTTAACTATATTTATTATAAATACATATATGAATATAACTATCTACTCTTGGAAAAAGTGAAAAAAAAAAATTGATATTTTTAAATGATACCAATACTCAGTCTCATTTTAAGAAGTAGAAATTTTTAAGATTCTACATTTTTGACTGTACTATTTACATGACTGAATTTGTGATTTCAACAAAGGTATATGAAATTATTACAGAGAATAAAAGTTAGTTTTAGGGTCCAAAAATAAATGTAATCTCTGTTTAATAGGTATTCTAAACTAAATCCTGAACCTAAAATATTGAAAATTGTGGCGATCTTTCCTTTTCTATCAGAAGCTAACTCTCTTTAACATTTTATAGTGTTCTGAATAAAGAAAATAAAATATAGTAAAAAATACAATTAAAATATCTTCTTATTAAAGATATTGCAGATCATGAAAGGAAAATATAATTAAGATTATTTTTAATATGCAATAATAGACTTTTTAATCAATGCGTTAGAAAGGTATTAGGCCAATCAAATTCAACTATTTAATTGATCTAATAAGTTTCTATCAAATTAATTAAAAAGTCTTTAATTTCTTTTAATTAATTGTATATTAAAAATAATCTTTCTTATATTTTTCTTTAAAGATCGGCTATACGTGCATGTTAATATGTACAAAAAAGCTATGAAGCTCTTTAATAGAATCTTCCATTTCACATTAATAAATATAATAATTATCAGCTATATATATAGATAAATGATGTACGGAGGCGCGCCTTACCGCCAGTCATCCTGAAAAGTAGATTCACCGT